>PVJD01004785.1:0-128960 GCA_004026545.1 Mormoops blainvillei | reverse complement strand
AGGAGGTGGCGAGGAATCCTGGTGGTCTCGCTTTAGAGGGTCCCTAGCTGCAGAGTCTGGATATGGGTGGTGACGTCTCCCTGAGGTCTGTCCCCAGCACGGGAGGATTAGGAGCTCCCGGGGTGGGTAACTCTATAGTTCACGGAGGCCACTGACAACACTATGTACTGAAGGGTATCAGCTGTTCAGCCCAAGTAATCAAGTTATAGGGAAAGAGGAGGCGGGGCAGGCAGGCAGGAACTCACCCGACTGAAAGTCTCCTCTGAGCCTGGCTTGTGTTCACATGCACCGTCTCATTTACCTCTCGTGCCAACCCTGAGGACTCAGTCAACAACGTCGACTCCCCTCCTCCTCCTCTGGGTCGAGGAAATAGGTGATCAGAGCTGCTGAGTGGAAAGTAGCCATTATACGATAGAGATGGGGTTGGAATTCACCTCTGTCTTGAGTCCCAAGTTCAGCTCTGGCCCTGTGACCACAGGGTCCACCAGGGTGCCCCAGGCCAGCCTCAGTTTTGCAATAAATCTCTTTGGAGTATGACATCGTCCCGGGAAGGAAGCACTCGATCTCCCACAGACTCATTCAGTTCCTTTCCTTGCTAACATGTCATCTGAGAAGGACAATGTCAAAAGTTGGTGTTTTTCTCTCAAACTCTTGGGGAGTGTCTCTCCAGACTGCAGCCGGCTCAGGGGCCCCATTTTGGCCACAACCCCGCGGAGTTTCATTTTCACTTTTTTATTGAAAAATCGAAATCCGGGGAATTAGAGCCTTTCCATATTGATTTTTCAGGGGCAAGTGAAAATTACATTCTGTGCAGGACCAAGAAGGTGCCACGCTGAGTGGTGACAGAGCTGACGTTGGAGTGACGCGCAGCGCGTGGCAGGAAGGAGCACCCAGATGTGGTCTCTGGGTCAGCTTGCAAAGTGACAAAACAACAGCTACTTTTTGATTCACGTCAAAGGCTTTCTGGAAGGAACATTCTATTTTATTTTGCTGTTTTTTTTAACATGTCAGGGATGGAGGGGCTGAGTCCACGTGTGGCCCCCACCTCTCCCGAGTCTGGGACTCCCCCAAGGGAGCTAGCCCGGCTTCTGGTTTCTCTTATCTCTTTGGGGCCCGGATCATTCTGGGCTCAGATCTTGCTCTGTCGCTTGCTCCCTGGGTGCCCTTTTGCAAATTACTTAATTTCTGAACCCCAGTTTTTGGTTTTGTTTTTACCTTCGAATTGGCAATTTTTTTAAAACCTGGAAATTGGAGATAATAATAGAAACCACTGGATAAGGTTCCAGTGAGGATCGACTGAGGAAGTATTAGTTGGTAGACCGAGTGACTAAAGCAGATGACCCACGTGAAAGCACTGGGCTTGATAAGACAGGTGTCTGTGGGCGTGGCCAGGTCCCATTCTCATCTGGGCCAACCCCTCAGAAGCGCAAAGGATCATGGGGCTCCTGGCACAGGTGGGCCTATTCGAGGTATGCGCTGCCATTCTGGGCTTTATTTCCTTTTTTCCTGTTCCGTCAAAGTCAATGCCTCGTAGTTGGGTGCGGGCAAAAGCTGTTACCCACTTCCAAAGTTGCCCTCTGAGAAAAGACATTCTGCGAGTTAATGTCTGGAAACAATTCCTGCTTTCTTCTTGCCTCCTCCTCTCGCCCACCCTCTGCAGCACCTGAAACATGTCCTGTCTTTCCCTTTTCCATATGCAGGCGAATTGTTAACATCAACCGGCGCCCTGAAAGTGATTCTGCAGGAAATGAACAGACCTCTGAGGAGCAGAGGAAGAGCCTGGGACTTTTGAACAGACATGTCAGCAGCAGGGGATGAGACGCCCACAGCAGGCAGGGGGGCGGGGCGGGGGCTGAGCCAAACCGCAGGGCTCCTCTAGGTGTCCCCCAGGCACCCCGCTTTGAAGGTAACCCAGCGACCCCGCATCCCCAAACGTTTCAGCCAGATGTGCAGCCCCTGGAGCGAGGAGGCAAACAACTGCTTTGAAGATGAAAAGCCCGGGGAGCAGCTTGGCTATTGCTGGCGGTGTGTGTAGCTGTGCGGAGGCATCGCCGCCCAGCACTGTCACCGCTGCGAGCTGGTGAAAGGCAAGCTCAGCCGGAAGTGCCAAGTGCAAAGAAGAGGAGCAACTAAAACGCTGGGGGCGGGAGGAAGAGGAGGGGTGGGTGCCTGCGCTTTGAAAGGCTGCCATAGAAAGTTCTCTTCAATGGATCCTCTTCCAACCTGCCCCAGTACAACAACTGGACGTGGCATGTGACAGGCGCTGCAGACAGATCACGTTTCACACACGCAGCTGTAATATCTGGTGCACAGGTGTTTGGTTCAGTGTCTGCCAGCTGCTCTGCAGCGCCCTGCTTCTGGGACGGGGCGGGGGGTGGGGAGGGAGAAACCCTCACACTTGTTGCTGCCAAAAGCGAGGAGGGGGCTGGAAATTCCTGCCACCTGGCTAAGCGCTCAGCGTTCCAGTCAGTGCTTGAGTCCCCCGTGCCTGCCTCTGAGGGTCCCTGGGCCTCTGTTCATGTGCCCTCCGGGGACAGGGACAGTGACCTAATGGGGGAGGGAGCGGGTGACCAGGAAGCCTCCAGTAAGCTGGGCAGAGCCCCAGGGAAGCCCAGGCAGGGGGCGTGAGCCCAGGGAGAGGAAGCCCCTGGGAAGACCAGACTTCAGGTTTCAACTCCACCTCCAAGTAATTGTGACATCGCAGCCAAGTTTCTTAAACTGTCTGGGCCTCAGTTTCCTAATCCGTGAAATGGGGTAGTAACACCTGCTGCATTGCCCTCGGTAAGGATTTACGTGTATTAAAAAAACACTTAGGGAAATGGCGCTCCTAGGAAGGTGGGACATGGCAGGGACTCCTCAGGCTCCTGGGTCATTACCCTGAACCCCTGTCATGTGAACTTGGCCCAGGTACCACCAGTATCTGACACAGATCATTGGTTTCCTGCTTTTTCTTTTCTCAGGGAGGAAGAGGGCCGGCCATGCAGGGAGCTGAAATCCTGCAGGAGTGAAGAAGTGGGCAGCTCGGGCACGGACCCCTGACCCAGCCCTCCGGACCACACCCTCTCCTGTCCCTGCCCAGCATTTTCCAGTTTGAGATCCTGCATGACTTTGACTGTTCTATGGATGTCTCTCTCCCACGCTGGACTCTCTGCAGGACGTGGACTGTGCCCACTTCGCCCACCCTCTGTCTCCAGCACATTCTCTGCACAAGGGAAGGCTCGATGAATGTTTGCTTCAGGGAAGAAGGCGTGAGTGGGTGGATGTGCAGGGGGTGTTCTCCTGCCTCTCCCATCCCTATTTTAAGGACAGAAAACATGCATGTTCAAAAGATGGACAGTGGCCACATGTCCAGCCCCATGTCACTCCCCAGCCCTTAGCCCTACCCCCTCCACCCCTCCCAACACTTCCCCGTATCCTGCCTGCTCCCGCACCCCCCACCCCCCACCCCAGTTCCTGCTCCGTGGATGTGGCCGTGGACATGCCTTGCGCCTCCTTCTACTCCTGGGTCTGGAGGACGGGACTGCGCAGGTCAGAGCAACGTTTCAGGAGGAAGAGCATGATGGGGACCCTAGGGGTAGGGGCTGTGTCATGCTCTGTGCTTTGGGCGTGGCAGCTAATGGCCGCCTTTCTGAGTGTGCTTCTTGGAGGCTGCAAACTGTCGAATGAGCATCCCGTATTCTATATTCCTCACTTGTGTATTTCTAAAAATATCCTCACAGCCCCATCTCTTTCCTGGAGCGATGCTGGGCAGGGGGTGTGCCTCTGCCGCGGTCCTTCCTGACCTGTGCTCTCAGCCAGCTGTCTCTCCCAGAAGGGCCTCCTTCTCTAGCTACAACCCCTTCAGGGCCCCTCTGCGGTCATTGCCAATGTCCAGTTAAACTTCCCTTTTGGCAAGGGGAGCAGTACGAGGAAAAGAGATGGATGTTTATTTAGCACCTGTTACGTGCCAGAGCCTGTGCTGAGCACTTTATAATTATTGAAGTACGCGCAACCACTCTCCCCACTTTACAGGTAACAAAATGGAGGAGCACAGGTGCTAAGACTTTCCCACCACCACGCAATCGGTAAATGGCTGGGCTGGGGGTTTGAATCCTGGTCTGCTGGTTGCCTCAGCCTCTTCTTTCCATGTTATTAAGTCAACAACCTTGTGCACTGGCTCGAACTAGTAGCCATGGGTGGTGGGCCTGCATTCTGTCTTTCTGGTAACAGTGTCCTCCTGTGAGATAATGCCTGCCATCCATCCATCCATCCATCCATCCATCCATTCATTCAACAAGTAGGTATTGAGCACCTACTGGAGATGAAGTGATAACTTGGATGGATAGAGTTTATAGGACAGTGGAGAAGCAAACACAAAGTGGGTGAGCATGTAACTCAATTAATTAGTTGATTGTAACTGTATTACATGCCATAAAGGAAAAGTGCTGGGAAATGCTTGTCTAGGGGGAAATCCAGGAAGTCTTCCCTAAGGGAGAGACTGTATTCCTGGCTTTGTTGTCAACCAGGCAAGTTGCAGTGATTTCAAGGAGCAGTGATTTGGGGGTGAGGACAGGGGCCTGGCTGATGGGGAGGTGCGCCCAGATCATGCCATTTTGGACAGATGTGGGTGCTCAGGCACCCACCCTGTGCCTCACTTCGGCTCTGAAGGGAGTAACAGCATGTTTTAAAATAGCCAAGGAAGGAAAAACCCACCCCAGGACAGCATCGGGGTCTCGGCACCAGGTGGCCAACGTGGCATTGTGGCTTCTGTTTGGGCCTGTGTTTTTCCTGGGGCCTGAGGGATTGTCTCAGTGACCCTCACACGCCACTCCACCAGGAATGGAAAATCACTTGTTCAAAACATAAACAGAGCACATAGTATAGTAATTGGCAAGACACAGACAACTAATCACTGCTCTCTTTCCTCTTGCCCTTCCCCTGATCCTGTTTATGAGACATAGTCCCCACGCTGTCTGTCACATTTTTGCTTTGTTCTTCAAAACAGACAGAACAGCTCCTATGAACCCTTGACTTAATCCAGGTAGGATTTCTCTGTTTCACAGGCAGCAGAGCCCCTAGAAGGAGGGGGACAAACCCAGCCTTCCCCAGCCCCTCCCTGCCCTGAAAACTTCGGTTTCTGATGGGCTAGAACAAGACCCCATCACATTCCTCATTATCATCATCGTCCTCCACTGAGACCTGCAAATATTCCTGTCGTGCCACATTCTGAACCCTCCCCAGTTATTTTGGCCAAACTGGACATCAGATCTTTCTTGATTTTTGTCCCTTCCTAGGAATGAGGTAGCAAGGGGGATGCAAGAAATGCTTAGCCCACTTTTCCTGTTAATGAAGTTTTTGGGGTACATGGGGCTACACAAAAGGACAAAGCTGCTCCTTCCCATCAAAAGCCTGGGAACCCTGGGTTACAGAATCTTAACTTAGAGCAGCCAGTCCTCTGGCTGAGTTACAATTCGACCTCAGGAATGGGGAGATTTAGCTTCCCTTCACAGTGTTTCTTAAGCTGGTTAGAAAAACAAAGGCTCATCCATTGGCTGGTTGTGCCCACAGGATACAAAACCATTGACCGAATTGCTTTGTTTCCAATGTCTCCGAGTGACTCTCTTGGCTCTTAAACACAGCCTTGATTAGGGCTCCTGTCTCTTTCTCTCGTGGCTTGGTTCGCTCTTCAGCTGTAGGCAACAATATTTCTACCCCATAACTCTCAATGCCCCCGTCTGTAAGTGGGATCTCACTCTGAAGAAAAATGAAATTCTGGAAGTTTAACACTTCTGAATCGAAAGGCCTAAAAACTGCCCGGTCATCTGTGCCAGCAGTTACCTTGTCGCCGCCTCTAGTTTTCCTTGGGACCCTTTCTGCCTAATTCAAGGGGCTTTCTTCTCAGTGACTCTGCCCACGGAGGGCGAGAGGGGTGTGAGGAGTCTCCTGAAACCTGAGCACAGGAACAGTTGAAGGGAGGTTACCCAACACACCCCAGCAGACTCTGAAATCAGCCCAAAGTTAAGCAGCCATCGACGTGTCCTCTCAGCCCTTACGATCTGGAGATTACAAGGAAAATTGGTTTTTTTCTGAGGGGGCACTTAAATCTCCCATTTTTCTTTGCCTTCTCTGTCTGGTCAATATGGTCTCTGAGGCCTGTAAGCAGCCCGGAAGAGCTCTGGACGTCTGCTTACAGATCCTTTATTTTTTACAAAAAGAGCGTGCATGTGCTTATGTGGTGTGTGTGTGCGTGTGTATACTCATGGGGCCTCCCAGGCTCTGGGTACTTTCCAGCTCCCAGTGAGAAGGGCTCTGTGAGGGTCAGATTTGGGGTTTCACCCGCCTAGCCTCTTCGAACATGAAGGTTTTGAATTTGGAAACTGACCCGCCCTTTCCCTGAGAAAACGGAGCGGACCACGCTCTAGGCTCTGTGTCAAGGAAGCCCGTCGGACACATTCGGGCACTAAAAGACTTTTCTCAAGGTGGGCTGGTTTCCTGCCCTGGCTTTGGCCGTGTTATGCGTTTCGTGTCACTGAAGAGTCCTGCTTTCTTTTTGCTGGGAAAGTTAAGAAGAGCTGGTATCTGCTGAAGTACGTGTAGAATTAATTTTTAATCAACTCCCAGTAATAGGCCGGTCTGAACTATTATTATTACTGTTAACTCTCTGGGAGTGGACACCGATGCCGGTTTTCTGCAGCTCCATCAGAATGGAGCCCAAGTCTCTCATTGCGACTTTTTAGTCTGGATCCGCTCTTCAGGGCTATGGGAAATCAGCCTCCTTGCCATCATTGCTGCTAGGTATGGAGACGTTCGTCATGTGTCTTGAAAAGCCCTGTGCTCTTCTCCAGGAAGGCTGTCTCCCATAGGGTCCAAGCCACTTAGCAAGCACTCCTGCCAGGTGGTGTCCTGACCAAGGACTCTCTCGTTGGCAGGGTCCGCTCCAGACTCTCTGTGCTGGGATTCCTACCCCGCTGAGCAGGCTTCCCGTGGTTTCCTCAGACCAACTCCCACACTTCCCCTCCTCCTTGCAAACAATTGAGAACTGGTTATATCACCTTAACAACCGACCTATTTGGAGGCCTGAGGTTCTCAGCTCTCTCTCTGGATTTTTGTGGGAAAGTTCAGTTAGGGTAAAGGTGTTCAGCAGAAATGGGGTTGCAGGAAGATAGACGTGGATGGAGACTCTCGTTGGGTCACGGTGCAGTCAATGCCTGCAAGGAAAAGAGGAAATTCTGGGGTGACCTTGGTCCACAGAGTTTGTAGATAGTCTGGAGAATGGAGCAGAGTTCTTGTTCCTTGAATAATTTTGTTGGAGGTTGTGGCAAGTGTTCTTTTGACACAAAGCCTCATAAAATGAAGCCCTTGACCAAGGAGATTCTTGAGCAAAGGGCAGTTCTGCATTGATATGAGACCAAAAGCTGGCCTATTAACTGCTCCCCCAAAGCATCTAATTGACATCCTGACCACCATCAACATGGCTATTTACATCTGCAGGTTTTTCATTTAAACAACTCCTGTTTTTGACTTGGACGACCACAGGGGAGAAATTTGCAAGTATGGTCAGATTTCATCTGACTTCTGGGTCCTGTCGACTTTTTGGGTAATAGGTAGTATTTTCTGAGTGTCCCTAATGCTCACACAGGACACGGGTGCTGTGTCATGGAACTCACCATTGGCAGGGGGTCTGTTCCCCTTGGAGGTGAGAATGGCTGTTCAGCCCCATGGGGACTGGAGGGAGGGACAGAGTAGAGTATCTCAGCTTCCATGGTCCCAATTTCCCACTTTTATGACGCAAGTTGTACTATTGTGCTGAGACCAGGGCTATGCTCCTTCCAGGGCTCCTCCCTTCTCCTCAATCTACCCTTCCCACTGGGCAGACTAATTTTATGAAAGCACCGTTCTGTGTATGTCACTCTTTCTTTACAGCCTCTTTGTGGAGACTTAAGATGCTAATAAGCACTGCAAAGGTCCCTGCATCTCCCCCAAATTTACTTGACTGGGATCTTGGCAGGAAACAGATGGCTCATTCAAAGGAGCGACTGCAGGGACTATCAGCTACCACATGAACAGTTTAAGGAAACCAACAAGGGCATGATGGAGCACCCAGGGACGGACAACAGAGGGCATTTGGGAGGAGGGAAGACAAAGAACTTGGGACAGGTGTCACCTGACAGAAGTTGAGGCCTCCCATAGGTGGACCTACCATTGCCTGGGACCAACTACCCTGGTCCAGCCTCTTTCTCCTCCTGAATTCCCATCTCTTGCCCATCCCCACATCACTTGAACCCTACTCAGAGCCAAAGAGCACACAGTCTAAACCACAGAGGCCAGTCTTTCAGGGATGGAGGAAGACAGAGAAGGAAGGAGGAGAGTGGACATTCAGTACACCTTTCCCCGCTCCTTGGAACATCTGTTAACATCTGGTAGAACGCTGTGCTTTCCAGAGCACCATCTGGCCAATGCTGGCCTAAAACATCAAGTCTGCAGCTCTGGGCTGTGCAATGGAGCCCCTCCATTGTCTTTTCCCAACTCAGCTCCCAGCCTCCTCACCCCTAACCCGCCACCTCTGCGGGGCCTCACATTCCTGGCTTTCAGCTCGACCTTTGCCTCACATCATTCTTCAGGTAGAGAGAGCCCGTCCCTTGCTAATCCTTAGCCCAGGCACCCCGCCACCGCCCGCCCCGGGGCACTTGCTCGACCATCTCAGGTAAAAGTTCATTCTTACCGCTCTGGGTGTCAAGGACCATGGTTTCCCAATTATCTGAAAACATGATTTTGTGTGGCTTCCAGAAGTGACAGGCAGTCTAAGAGATGCCTCGGTGCCCCTAACTATCAGAAGGCCTGGAATGTTTCAGTGGCTTTGGGGACAGCATATCTGAGATCCAGCTGTCCTTGGAAACTTGGGCCCCGGGGACTTTCGCATGTTGTCTTCGAGCTACTGATTTTACGCTTACGACTCAGTACCTGGGCTCCCACTTAATCTGTACCGATGCTGTGTCTTCTCTCTCTGTAAAAAGCTTTGTGATCCTTGAGTCCACAGACATGTGCTGTTTCCCCCCTTGCCCTGAGCTGTCATAGTAGCAGGTGTCCCAGCGGTGCTGGGGGCAGGGTGTGAAGAAGGATCAGTGGGCCCGTGGCTCAGAAATGAGATGCCATTTCTGTGGGGGAAGTTCACTGTTTTGGAGGCTGAGATACGGCAGGCGTGTGAGTGTGTGTGTGTGTGTGTGTGTGTGTGTGTGTGTGGGGTGGGGGCAGGTGCTGCAGGCGCCGGGAGCCCGCTGGGGATGCAGCACGGGGTCTGAGTCTCCAGCAGCTCAGCCTTGACATTTGTCGTCTCTCCTTCCTCCTACTCGGCTCTCCTCCGCACCACTGTTCTCCCGTTCGAGTTTCAGTTTCACTGAAGTGCAGGCGACAGAACCTCTGGCTGCCACCTCCCTATTCAGCAAGAGGCTACTTGGGGATGAGTGTGACATTCCCTGGGAACGGAGGATTCAGGATGTTAATCTCCCTGTCCCTAGACTTCTGTAAATATGCCGCCTTCAGTATTCCAATGAGTCCCGCTTTATCTGAGCTTTTCAGGTTACCTGATTGGTGGGTGTCCAAGGCACCTGCATCTGGTGTAACTGCTGGAGGACAGTTCCTATGAAGGGACCGACCCCTCTCAGGTAAGGCTTACCTGCAGGTTTTACAGACTTGAAGGGTATCAAGGGAAAGGACTGCGCCCCCTGCAGCATAAAGCTTGAATGAGGCTTTGGGCCCTCAGCTCCTCCTGGCTGCTTGGGTAAACCCCAGTCTTGATGTGTCTGAGGAAGACACTCCGCTTTGCAGCGAGATGGCCATGTGAGGGTGGAGGAGGGGTCGGCAAGCGACAGCAGAATGGCTGCTATCCCAGACATTAATTTTTAACCATGAACCTCAAAAATGAGTTCTGCTAGTTCCCTATCCCCTCTTTCAATGCCTCCCTTCCCCTTTGAGTGGGGTTAGAAGAAATCACGAGACCATCTAAGGAAGACCCGCCTTCTTCGGCCTGGCCGAGGGGGCCATGCAGGTAGCATTTCGGCCTTTAGCTGGAAGCCGAACCTTCTGCCCGGCCTCTCTCACCCGCCCTTCGTGTGTCATGCTGGCCCCCCAGGAACCCTTCCTTCTGCAGGATGAGGACCGGGAGGGGAGCAGACCCAGGACAGGGACAGGTGTTTCCCTACTGCCACCTTGGAAGTTCCATGGGGCACAGGAAGTAGCAGTGATTTGTGTCCTCCCCTCTGGGCACAAGCCGGGATACTGCCAAGCCCAGCAGACAGGGGGCGCTGGCCAGCAATACGGAGGAGGCTCCTCCGGTCTGGTGCGGGGGTGGGCAGGGGGCCACCCCACCTTACGCTGCTTCTTTCCTTCGGCGGTTAAAGCCAAGAGTCCCAGGCCCCTCCCAGCCTGGGTCCTAGCCCTGCCACCCATCGCCAGAGGGATGTGTCCTCACCCTGGAGTGGCCTCCCACCCTTGGGTCTCCTCTTTCCTCCCCCCGGTACTCAGGATGGCCAGCTGGTGTCTCCAGCACTGGGCCTGCCCCCTCAACCACTGCCTTTGTCCCTGGGCCTGTTCACGTTGCAGCATCAACACTGCCATCTAAGAGCCCGTTTCCCCTGGGGACGAGGTAAAGGATTCCAGATTCCTCCGCGGGCTCTGTGTCAGCCGCGATTTCAGTCCGCCACAGCGGTTTCGGGCGGGACGGCGCAGGGGAGCAGTGGCCGGGAGCCTTGGCGTCCAGTCCATTCCTTCTCAGCTGAACAGGTGTCACATGTCAGCCACTGACAAGGCACTGAACTCACAACTTCAGGGGACCCCAAAATGCTGAAGGTGACATCCCCACACTTAAGAAGTTTGACATTGAGAGAAGCTAATCAAACACACATACCGGTGCCCCCAGGCAAGGCAGACCAGGGTAAGTGGCCCTGGAGGCACCGTGCCCCTTTGGGAGTGCGGGTTGGGCAGGCTCTTGGTGAGGCCGGACGGGCCCAAGGACAGGTTGCGGAAGCGACAGGCCTGGGGGCAGCTGGCTGGGTGAGCAGTGGCCACCGTCCCTACAAGAGAGCACTACAGCTAGGTGTAGCACTTGCAGGCTTGAGCATCCTCCCGTCGTGCGATTCCCACCCCCACCCCTTCCCCCACCCCCAGAGTTGCGGCTGCTCATTACCACCCTTGACCATGGGATGGACGCAAGGTGTGTCTGGGGAGCCAGGGGGAGTTCTGGATCTCCAGATGGTCTTTCTCAAGGCGGGAATCTTTGGGAATGTTTCCTTGTGTATGCTAAGTGAAAAAGAGGTCCTTCAGAATTTCTGTTTTCGTGGGAAGCACCACTGGCGACGCAGAAACTCTTTTGACAATAGGAGACGACCAAGTTAAGAAACAAGGGCTTCCTTTTTTCCCCCTATTTCCTTTTTGGCAGTATCTCCTCTCTCTCCCAACAAGTAGATGGGTGCAGGCGAGATAGCGTTTCATTTTTTTTTTTTTTCTTATAGCCATTCTGTGTCTCAGATCCTTTCTCTGGCCTCTGTTTAATTTGACAAAGAATCTCAATGCTGCAAATTACCCGATGTGGGACAGCCTGAGACAGTGCTTATTATAGTACATTCCTCCTCCAGGGCCGACGAGCTTCAGTCTCCTGGCTCCTCCCCACCCAAGCCACATTCGGCTTGCAGATCACAAAGGCACACACTGTCGTCCCCTCACAGATCACTGTGGCCCGATAGGGGCCTCTCACAGTTAGCACTTTGTGCGTCTCTGGGGAAAGGCGGTCCCTCTGCCTCCAGACAATTGGCAGGTGGAATCAATAGCTGTATGGTCTCCGGGGAGTGGGGCCTTGGTTCATTCCAGCCACGCTGGAGCCTCCCCACGCGGCCCGGCCAAGGGTTTGTCCTTTGAGGGCAAGGTCAATGTCACCCCTGGGCGGGGCTGGGCAGAGGAGAGGTTCTGAGGCTACAGAATTGACAAAAGGACTGGGAAGGGATGGTGACTGACTTCTAACCCTCCCCCACTGCCCCAGACTTTGTGATAGAAAGTAAAGGAGGAGAAAAAACATCTATGGATATGAAACAGGTCTTTGATTGACTGATAACATTATATTAGTTTCAGGGGTACAACATGCTAATTCGATGTTAGCATATATTATGAAATAATCATCACAATACGTCTAGTTAACATCCATCACAACGCAGAGTTACATATTTATTTTTCTTGGGATGAGCGATTTATTTTATTTTGATTATTTGTCTGAGAGCTACTGGTCAGAAGGAGATTCATATACTCACTGCGACACATCTATTAACTAGGCGTGAAGGAGGGTGAATGTGAATCTGTTGGTGTCTCAGTGTGCCCAGGTGCCATAATTTTGCATTTTTGTGGCACCGTGACATTCTACAATGCTCCCCAAACTTGTCTCCCACCTGCACCTCCCCCCTTGCTCCTAAATGTGCTGTATGGGATGCACTTTTACATTATGTAAGAACATGTGTTATGGTGCGTTCTCTCTACCACTTCCACCCCTCTTTTAAACTTCACATCTTTTTGGAATCACTCAAATTTAAAAACCAAAGTAAAACAAAGCCGATTTTGGAAACTTTTGGAGAGTTTTGGCCCTTCTCCCATGGTGACTAGATGCCCTGGCCATCAGAAGGCTGGGCCTCCCTCCTCCAAGAGGGCAGTGTGGGACCTCGGCTTACTGCTCCAGCATCCTCAGCCTGACTGGGCCAGGCCCAAGGTGTGTAGTGTCCTGGTCGGCTAGGGCAGCCACGATAACATGCCACGAACTGGACGGCTTAAACGACAGGAGTTTATATTCTCACAGCTCTGGAGCCTGGAAGTCCGAAATCAAGGTGGCAACATGCTGGGGCTCTGGTGGAAACCCTCTTCCTGGGTTGCAGACAGATGCCTTCTGGCTGTGTTGAGAGAGAAGGGGAGAGAGAGGGGGAGGGAGAGAGAGAGAGAGAGAGAGAGAATTCTTTGGTGTTTTTCTTATAAGGACACTAATCCCATAGAGAGGGCCCCACCCTCATGACCATCTCTAAACCTAATCACCCCAAAGATTCAACTGCCAGATACCACTGGAGGCTTCAACATGGATTTTGAGGAGACATAATTCATCCACAGCATGTGGATTTTGTGGGTTTTAGTGTCATTCCTGTATTTGTGGCAAAAATATGAGCCAAACTGTCAGAGTCCCTGTGATGTGCAAACCCTAAAAGGGTATGTGTATGCAGTGGTCTATGACTTCCACGCCCACTCCAACCACACACATGAGCTCCTTGGGTCCTCATGGAGCTGGTCCGCTTGTCCTCATCTGTGAATGAGGACACGGAGGTTTGCTGGCATTAAGGGGTCTAAAGTCCCTGCTGAAGTTAGAGCAGAGGGTGTTGCAAAAACTCCATCTCCTGTTTGCTCATCTGGTCGCTTTTTACCAGGCATTGTGTGTCTGGAACCTTCTTTCTAAACAGGAGGCCAAGACAGAAAAAGAAGAAATGTAGAAAACAATGGAGAAGCCACTAAGAGAGCTGCACAGAGAAACGTGTCATGGACCGGGTTGCAGAATGAGATTGTGAGCTGCTGAGTTGGGACGGGTCATTTGCTAGAAGAAAACCTCACCCCTCCTTCCTTCCACGGCTTGACCTTGAACTGCTCCCCTCCCGAGGGCCTGGGAATGTACTTCCCAGGGTCAGGGAGAGGAAAGCCCAGGACAGCAGGCGTCTGTCCTGGTGGCATTCCTCGGCTAACCCCCAGCCCCTGGGCCCAATCGGCACCTCCTCTCTCAGGTTCTCAGCTTTTCTTCTCCCTTCGGGTGATTTATTGAAGTTGTTACTTGTGGCACTTTAGCTACTGGTTCCAATGGCATCTCCCCTTAAAGAATCTTGGCCACAGTTATAGCCTCAAGTTTCTGTTTTTAGAAACAGCAAAACAACATGAAAGGACAGTGCCTCTCTGATAAGGAGTCACCTGATAAACATCGGCTTCCTACCATTGCAGCTGTGATTAGGGGCTGTTTTCACTGCCAGGGTCGGTGTGGGCGGGCGGGGTCCCGCCCCTCCTCTGCCCGCAGCAGCCTCCCCTGCACTGTGTCTCTTCGCCAGCCCTGCCTAGGCTCTCTGCTCTCTTGGAGCCCACATTGGGATACATATATATTCTGATCTATAGGAACTTTATAAATGTATGTGAATATATCTGTACAGGCTGACATATGCCTTGTATATATGCACATAGGTGTATATACAACATGCATACATACGTGCATGGGTATATCCACGCATACCTATGTGCATGTACATAAGTGCACACTGTGTATACCTATCGTTACTTCTGTTTGCAGTGCACCCTGGCAGTGCGCTAAACACTTTGCTTTTTTCACTCTCACGTTCTCCATGAAACAGGGACGGGCCATTCCGCAGATGAAGAAACTGAGGGTGGGAGATGTTCATCAGCTGCCCAGGGCTACATGGCTAGTCAGTAGCAGAGCAGGCGTGGAGTCTAGTGTGTCCTTGTCCCAAGGGCCATTCCCCGTCCCCTTGGCCATGGGATGGTCCCCTGTCATCCAGGCCACCGAGCGAGCCCTGGACTGGAGTCCCTTTGGGGTAAACCAGTGTGGCTGAACTCTTGCTCTTTTTCCAGGCCCGAACACCTTCCTTCCTCTGATGTTACCAAAACAAACGGAAAGCGTGGCTTGTGGCACACAGAGCTTAACTTGACCCAGCGTACAGACTGCACATATTCCTCAGGAACCCATGAAGGCTAATCGCAGGCAGGCCGTAGACCACGTCTGAGGAAGGGCCGGAGCCGCCGTGGGCCAGGGTTCATGCACAGTTCACGTGGTAGAAATGAGTGAGTCACTCATCAATGGCCCGGCCAGGGCTGGATTACCCTGTGGCTTCCTTCCTTACATGGACAGAGATTCCAACTGCTGCGTGAATAACAAAGACGGTAATGTCCCGCTCGCCAATGGGGGACAGGCCGGCCAGCAAAGAAACCGCAGCAGCTGTTTTTTTCCAGAGTGCTGAAGGCTGCAATCCTAGCCCCCCTCAGCTGTCACGGTCAAACCTTGTGGGGTCCGGCAGAGAGCACAGATGGCCCAGGGCCATGGGTCCCACCCCTGGAAAACCGCAAGGGGAATTCATGCCCTGCGGACAGGGTTCCCCCAGTGCGCCCAGTGGCCAGCTCCCTGCCCGGGGAGGCGCTGCTCTTTAATTTGAAGGGAAACAGCATTCGTTGGCCAGGCTTTGGGCACTGGAACGCCACTAGGAATGCACAGGACAAACCTTATCTTCTCCCTCAAACCTTTAAGGCCTTATCGACTCCTCACGGTCTCTTTTCTACCTTCCTGTTCTGGATTCTCCATCTGTACCTGTCTTTTGGAGTGCTGGCTCAGTGCTGGGTAATTGTGCGACGTTAAACGTAGTAAACAGCAGTCGTGCAGCGTTGCTTCCTTGTTAATTAGAGCTACAGCAGAGCAATGCAAACGATCACCCGTCCCAACTTCCGATTCTTCCTGGTACAAAGGGTAAGTTTATGAAACACTACGCTTTCGCGTCCATTATAATCACCTCTAGACATTCACTACTCTTCTTATGAAAAAAAAAAAATCAATGGCGGAGGCGAAGGAACTCTTTAAAGGGGATCGGGATCGAGGGCGAGTTCCGGAACCAGTGCGCAGAGCTTCCAGGACCAACTCTGTCACTTTCTTGTCCCCTGAAGCTCAGGCTGCTCATCCGTGGAATGGGAACAGTGAAGCCGAGGCTCTTAGGGCTACTGTGAGGCTTCGGTGAGGAAACGGGGAATGCGCTGCAGTTAGCCAGAGCTGGGGGAATGGGGGCTCCATTGCCCTCCTTTTTATCCCCCTAAAGTATTGGTATTTCCCAACTCCAAGGCAAACACCACTCAGATAGGCGTTGGCAGATAACTTAAGGCAAGCTGGCTGCCCAGAGGAATTTGCTGCCATCCTAAGACCTCTCCATGTTAAAGGGACCGATTGTGTGGAAGCCGATGGAGCCTTTGGCCTTTCCTGGCCAGAGAGCAGAGGCACGAGGACCTCTTTCACACTGTGAATGACTGGGGTTGGTGAGCTTCTTTGATGAGCTTCTTTGTCCATAGTCAATGAGGTCAGTGTCCCTTCCCTAGAATGGGAATGGGGTCAGTGTTCCTTCCCTAGAAACACCGCACCCACCTCTTCGCTGCTTAAAGAGGCAGCTCTGTTATTGTTGCCGTATCTAAACGTCCTTTAAATTGACCTCCTTTCTCCACAGTGTATGTATGAGAAAATTCAAGACCCATCAAATGTTTCTGAAAGGCCTTTGGTCGAATGCCACTGAAACAACTCTCCTACTGGGAG
Organism: Mormoops blainvillei; assembly: GCA_004026545.1. Taxonomy (NCBI): domain Eukaryota; kingdom Metazoa; phylum Chordata; class Mammalia; order Chiroptera; family Mormoopidae; genus Mormoops; species Mormoops blainvillei. The sequence goes on along the minus strand of PVJD01004785.1, from coordinate 112,624 downwards.
AGGACCCTCTTCCGACACCCCCAGAGCCCTGCAGAGCACGGGACATGTGGACCACGGTGCTCTCAGCAGAGGGAAAGGATCTCAGGGTCTCTCCCCAGAGAAAGGAGCAAATACGGCACCTGCCCTTCCACATTCGGGCTCCACATCCCGCTCTTTGTCTGCCTGCCTGCGAGGCGCCCCGCCCCTCTGGCTCGGCTCCTGGTGCAGGATCAGCAAACATGTTGACTTACGCTAAGTCCTCTTGGCTCCACAGTTCCCGGCTCCCACTCAGGGCTGAGAGCTATTACATGGAATTTAAATGTGGCCGAGAACCCAATGAAGCTATTGCGGTTTGAACCCAGTGAGCATGACCTGACACTCCGGCAGGCTTGCTGGGTTTCAGTGGCTAAAACCGTCCCATGTGCTCATCGTTATTTCTTGAGACAGATTTCACCCTCCAACGTGGCCTCACAAATCAGGACGGTGAGCATTACGATCCCATTTTGAGGAGGAAGTAGAGAAATTAAAGAGGGATCTGGAAGAGTACAAACCAAAATGGTAACAAAAGTTACAGCTTCATCGAGGAATCATAGTGTATTTATTTAATTTTGTTCTGCCTAGCTGTATTTTCCAAATTTTCCCTAATGCTCATGTTTCATTCTGGTAATTAAAAAAAAAGGTAAAAATTTATGTTTTGAAGTAAACATTACCCAAACAGTAGCCCATAAAACACATCATTCTTTCCTCCAGAATGAGCCAGACGCTGACAGTGTTTTCTTTTTTTCAGGTATAAATCATTATTTGCTCTGTGTGAGTTGGTGAGTGCTATTTACAAGGCTATTTTAAACTAACAAGCTTATTTTGGATGGTTATGCCAGACTTAGAGGGAATTACAGGATTTGAGTTGGGCAATGCCTTGGGAGCAGAGCCTATTTTGATGGACAAGAGAAAAAATTGCCTAGGTGCCTCTTTGGCTGAAGGGAAGCATGGTCAAGTCTTTTTAGGTTTACAATGGATTCAAGTAATTACAGTTTTTATATGTCAATTAAAAATCCAGCACCCCCTAAAGAGGATCGGCATGGATCCTATCTCAATTTACTCTTCTTCTCCCAAGGCTCTTTGGTTAAGGAAGGAGTTTGGCCTGAGTGTGATCTTGAGCCCTTGCACGTGTGTGTGCTGAGGTATTCCTTGGTGAGGGGCTCACCCAATTTTTTTTTTTTAAATTTTAAGAAAGAGAGAGAGAGAAACATTGATTGGTTGCTTCCTGTAGGCCCCGGCCAAGGATTGATACCTCAGCCGAGCTATGTGCCATGATTGGGAACTGAACCCAAAACCCTTTGGCGTATGGCACAACGTTTCAACCAACTGAACCACCCGGCCAGGGATAACCCATTTTTTAGAACAACAAACCAGAGTTTGTACCATAACGGTGACTTGAGAGATGACTTTCATGTCCAAGCTGAAACTCTGGGCTCTAGTGGCCAGATATCACCTGTGGGTAGGCAGAAGTCCTGTATAACCTACACTGAAGCCGGCAGACGATAGAGGGCGCTGTGGCTGGACTTCCCCGTTGTCCCCCACGTCCACCGTCAGGAGTGTGCCTAGTCTTGTAGCTCTGCTGCTTTCTCTCTGTCCATGGATAATGGGACTTGCTGATGCAGTATCTCCTTGAGACTTTTCTGAGTCCAGAGAGATGCAGGGGCGCCGGCCCAGGCTGCTGCTAAACGGCCGGCCCCGCTGGCTGGCGCTGGAGCCGCAGCGTGGCGCGGTGGGATGCCTACTCTCAACAGAGCAGAGAAGGCTTGATTGACCCTGGCTTCGGGCCGGCCGGTGAGCCCTTCATTCTGGAAAGGATCAACCAGCTGCAGAAAATCGGTGCCTCTCCACCTCCTGGATTTGGTGACGACTTCATAGACTAGGAGGCTGGTACCTGGATTATAGCTAAATAGGTTTCTGGAATGTTCAGGGACTAACCTGAGGGAAATTGTGGGAGAATTGCTCTCAGGATGGCTGAAAGGAAATGATCTATGTTCTCTGTGTGAGAGCAGACATATAATCACGTTTCTGCTGCATGTTATAAGTAGTTTTGTATGCAGAGTCAATGGGGCAGGTTGAAATCTAGTGTCTTCAGAACAATCATAACCGTGGTACCTGTAGGTAAGGTAGTTTTTCTGAAATGTTCAGAGAACATTTCGTATCAGGGCCCTGCTCACTAGGGGAATAAGATCAAACATAAAGTTAGCTTCAATCTCCAAACAGATACGGCACACTGGTGGAAGCTTGCTTTGTGTACAAAAAGAGGAGTTCCATCAAAATTGGTTATAAATTATTCTGTGGTGGTCGTGGTTATGTAAATCCCGTTTTCCTGTTGACTTACAAGGCAAGTTCATAGACTGCGAAAATCACAGGAATACATTTTAATTTGGGCCATTATAAATTCGGAATTTGTGATAACTCAAATGCAACCTATGACATTCAGGATTTGTGGTGACTCAATGTGATCTATGATCATGAAGGATGCAAATTAATAGAACAAAAAGCAGATGAACGAGGTTTGAAATTAATGCAAGAAACTACTTCCAAGCACCCTCAAATATTTTAGAAGAGCTAATTACAGAAAAATTACCACTGTTCTAAATAAATGAACATGCATTCAGCTGGTGACTTTTGGGTAGGGGTTAAGGATATAAAGATAAACCAGACAGTCTGTGCTCTCAGCATTTAAAACCAACTCCATGGGCTCAGTCAATTGGATACAACACAGACTGCTTTGAATGCATCCTTTTCACTCACAACCTTCTTAAAGCAGCATATTCCATTTCTTGCTTCCTTCTTGCTCCTCATAGTCAAACCTCAAGCCAATGAAGCCCAATTTCTAACTCTACAATCAGTGGGAATATTTAGCGTTCAAAAATCAATAGGCAATCACTAGCCCATCTTCATTTCTTTTCTTGTTTAGAATGTTGGCAGCATTAGATGTTATTGACAGTCTTCAACTTCTTATTACAGTATTATCCCTGTCTTCTCCCTCCTTTGTGGTTTCTACCCCACCTCTGTGAATATTAACTTTCAGTCTCTCACTAGCTCTTCTGCCTTTTGTGTCTAGGTGAGAGGCTATGAGCTGCTTTAACATCTTATCCGGTTGTGTCCTTTGTTTTACTTCCAGTCTGACTCTTGACACAATCTCTTGAGTTATCTGTTTATGTACCTACATTCTCTACCAGGCTGTGAGCTATTTGAGGGGCAGGTGTATGATTTTCTTTTTCGTATCTTTAGCCCATAGTAAATACTGCACTATCAATTTCACGGGCCGGTAGGACGGCGGTGGGACTCGAAAGGAGGGCCTAGGGAAGACATGGTGGATGTTAATAGGTCTTGTTGACCAACTGGATTTGAAGCCTGAGGACGTGGAGGAGTTGACTGGTGGTGCTGAGATGGGGTGCATGGTAAGAACCAACCCATTGGGTTTGGGATGCACGGAGACTAGGCATAATAAAACTTGGACAGGGAAATGTTTGAGAAGCAGACAGAAGCACAAAAGTGTGCTGACCGAGTGGGAGTTATTTTCTGAAATGAAAGGTGATAAACTGGGAATTTTAAAAATGATATTACTGATTGAATAATGACATCTCTGGGTATAGAAAGGTCTTTAAAAATCATCTAACCCAGTTGTCTACTGATTGCTTTAACGCTCTCTAGAACTTTCCTATGACCTTCCTGAACTTCGGTCTCATTTGGTGAGCTTTCTCCCATTTGTAGCAGTTTTCCTTTTTGATTCGTCATCAATGACTCTGGTCTCTTTTACTCCCAGTATTAAGTTTCTCCGGCCTTTTATCATAAAATATTTTATTTTATCAGCCAGCTCTTTACAGAAAACTTTTATTGAACATTTATTCATGTGGCTTGCATGTCCCTAATTTTACTAGTGAAGAGTCTGAGAACGTGGTTCTTCCAGGCTCTGTAACAGAAACGTTTGGGTTAAATTGGAGACAAAGGTCAGAACTGGCTTATCTCCCAGAAACTGCCTCCTTGTTTCTCCAAGGTTTCTGCCATCTCTCGGATTCTGTAACTGCGAGGGAAGCTGGAAGCTGGGGTGAATCTTGGCCTTTTAACCTACCAGCTGAGAGATAATCGGGCAGGTTACCTAACTGCTCAGAGCTCTGGCTTTTTCCAGTGACTGAAGACCCTAATGGTATTAACCTGACAGGGTTATTGGGAGGATCGAAAGGGCCATACTTAAATAGTGTCTACTATGTAGTAAGTTTTAATAAATATTAGCGCTTATTATTCCGATCTCAGGCACGCCCATCCACGCAAAGAACATTCTCCACTGGGGAAACAGAGTGAAGGGGGAAAGATGGCAGAAGCAGTTGCCTCATCTAATGACAGAGGAAATGACTAGAATCAGTGAGGCTGAAATGCAACAGAGAGGAAGCTTCAGCCCTGAGCTAAGAGTCAGTCCGCTCACAGTTTTCCAAGGGAAAGAATTACGGGAAGACGCAGCTTCCGGCATTTAGAAGTGAGAATGTTTTCATCATCAATTGTGAGGCCTATTTTAAATAGTTTAGCTAATTAGGTGATGATTAAATTACGTGCGCCCATATGTTTGTGCTTTCTTCTCTGCAGAAGATATCTACCTTAAAAGTTGTAGGTAAATTATGTTTATGAAGGAATTCTTTGATACTTTGCCTATAGTAAGCACCCAAAGGTATTGAATGGTAAATTATTTCCTTAAAGCTAAAAATACTCAAAGTTGACATGTTTGAGCACTTACTATGTGCTTCATGTCGTTCTCATCTCATTCAGTCCCATAAAGTTGGTGTTATGGATTCCAAAGAGCTCTTGAAGAAACTAAGGCCCAACGAGCAATGAATCCTTGGTATCCTCAAGATCTCTCCGTCGTTTCTTTGTTTGCATATTTGAATTTTTGTTGTTGGGTATTTTTAGAATAGAATGCACCTGCCAGAGGAATGGCAGAAATGACTTTCAATGGATCTCTAAATAGATCAGGCTGCTGAAGCATCAGGGTACGGCTGAGCTGAGCATAGGAGCCACGGAAATGGCGAGGTGAGCGTCTCAAAGGAGGAGCGCGGAGGAGGAAGGGCGAGCTGAAGCACCTGCGACAGCCGACCCAGAGCCCCGGGGCAGAGCAATTACAGGTAAACCCGAAGGGTGCTGGCTTTCCTTCCACCTAGCACAATACCGCCCCATTCTCCGCTGACCCCAGGGACCCTGTCCAGCCTCATCTATTATTTCCTCTCCTCATGCCCTACTTTCTCAATGTAGTAAACTCCTTTCATGGCCAAAACATACTACCTCTTTTTTCATGTCTCTCTTTTCACACGCTAGACCCTTTATCTGAAATGCCCCTTTTCGCAGCCCCAGCGGGTTAATTCAATTAAGCTACCCTTCTTTTGTGCCCAAAGATTATCTCTAATTCTTACGACAATTCGCCATTATTTCCATTTTGCAGGTGGAGAAACAGAGGCCCACTGAGGTTAAGTAATAAACCAAAGGTTACATAACTGCACCTAGGGCTAGGATGTAGGCTTGCCTGATTTTAAAGTCAATTGCTTTCTGTTTCCCATTCCTTTAGAAATTCCCAGTCACCCTTCCAGATGTGGCCTTAATACTGCTTCCTCTGTGAAGCCTTAATAGAATTCCTCAGATAATTGCGTATTCCTCTATAATCTTGTAATACTCTTTACACACCTACAAAAACAGTATTTATTAAGGCTGAATTCTAATTATATGTCCGCTTGGCTGTCTTGCTTCCCCCTTACGGGTTTTATAAAGAGAGGAAGGATATCTCTATCCTTACACTTCTTTGTAATAATATCTGCCCTCCCCTCCATCTTCCAACGAAGCCTCCCGTATCGCTTGTCATATAATATGCTCTTAATAAATTATTACTGAATTAATGAATAAATTAATTAATGCTAAGGGGCTCATTTGTGAAGCTGTGAGCTTCCTCCTCTTTGCCAGATTATCGATTCTGCCTCTGAGTACGCTCCCTGTCTGCGTCCCACACCAGCGTGATGAGCGCTCACCAGATGGCTAGCCATGGAGGCGTCCATCCTTGGAACCCAGAGCCCGCTTCCCCAGCCAGTGTGCTGGAAACGATTGGAGACCATACCAGGCCCTTGGCTCCCTGCTCTGTGGCCCCGCGGCAGCCTCAGCAGCTCCAAATCTGAGAACTGTGTGAATCCCTGGATTAACCCTTCAGGACCTGACCTGCGAGCGGAGGTCCTTGGCTCTCACAGTCCAAACCCGTTTGAAAGCATTTGCTGACGCACCTCCCAACAACGTTATTCGGCAGCGGCGACCCTGCCGGACACTTTCTCCAGCCAGGTACCAGAGCGTAAGCGCGACTCTCAAGTCGATGTTTTAATATAGGTAGGATCTCTTGACCTCTCGGGGGCTCTGCCACATTTCTTGTCAATCATTGCCTGGCCTCTCTGTCAGTCTTTGACCTACCTTCTCAGAGGTTCCCCTTTCAGTTCTCCTCCTTTGAGAGAGGATGTGGCTCGTTTCCAGAACAGTTGTCTAAAACGGGGATGATGGGATAATGAATGGAGCCAGTCTCCAGCACTGGAAGGGTTAACAGCCCTTCCCCCAGGGACTGACCAAAGCTGCGCTGACACCCAGGTGCTGATAGTGGTGTGTCTAAACGAAATGCCTGCACCCTGAGTCCCGAAGAGGCATATCCACCAGTGCGTTGACCATAATGGATAAAGGCAGCAAGTCGTTTAACTTCGGTGCTGAGAGCATAGGCTCCTTCCTACAGTGACCGCCTGTCCCAGTTTATGCCATCGTTCCGATGTCATCCTGTCCAGGGCTGCATTTGCCACAGACAGAAGTGTCCAGGTTTGGGAGATAGATGTTTCCCTCCTTCTTGCTGTCTCCTCATCTAGGTCAAAGCCACTAATAGGACACATGGACTCTTGTCCGGCTGCACATTAATGATAGCCCGGGAGGGTCGTGTACTGTGTGTCTCGGCGTGGGAAGAAACCCAGCCAGCAAAGGGCAGGCGATTCAGCAGATGTGGGGTCTTGTCAAGGCAAGATGACCCGGGCTGGGGCCCAGGCAGGGGAGGCTGCTGCTGGGAATTACAGGGGAAGATCCACCCAAAGGTGCCCCTGTCAACTGGGAAGGGCAGGCTCACCACAGAGTCACTGTGTGAGTCCAGGAGCTCTTGAGAGATCGTGCATTTTTTTCTGGCTAAAGACATTATGTAAATGCCTATGGAAGAGCCATTAACTGATTACCAGATGAGTACGAATTAGCCCGTATGATGAACTGATTAATACCTATTGTGAACTAGCGGAGCCCTGAGACAATAGGGCCTGATGAAATGAGACTAAATATTTTGCCTATGCCATTATGAGGTTTTTAGGTAGATGTGTGGCATCTCATTTGCATGTGACTTCTTTTATTTTGTCACAGGGACAGAAGACATGAGGCAGGGCGGGAGAAACCAATCTCTAGTAAACCAGGTGCCTTGTACCCACCATCACATTAATCCTCCCGCAGCCCCACGGGGAAAACGGCTGCTTCCCCACTTTATAGATGAGGCGATTAGGCTTGGAGGGTCCGAGAAAATCGTCAAGACGGCAGACCAGGACGGAGAGCCAGCTTGGACCCAGATCCCATCACCTTTCCACAGGGCCAGCCTTCTGCTGGTGAGGAGAAATTTAAAGGAAAAGTGTGTCTTGAAAGAGTTGGCAGAACTGGTGGTGACTGTGAAAATGACAATGAGAAGGAGCGTGAAGTCAATGACGGCGACGGCCATTTTCCACGGTCTGTGCCGGGTGCCCTGCGAAGCCCGTTACGCTTACTGCTTTATTTGACCCTTTTAAATGCCTCTGTGGAAGTTCTGCAAATGAAAACAACCAAGGCAGTCACGGAGCGGCTGTGTCAGAATTTGAACTCAGCTCTCTCTGAAGACAAAGCCTCTGCCCTGGCCCCTGCACTCACTGACCCCTCGGTTGGAGCTGGACCCAAGGACAGGCGAAACGCCCCACTAAATCCTGATGCTAAGAGGTCCTGAAGTGACAGACTCCATTAAGGGTCTAAAATAATTAAGTATGAGCTAGAAAAACATAGAATTGGTTCTAGAGACATATATATTTCTTATTTTTTCTCTGTCTTGCTTTTGTAAATCACGATTGATAGTCACGTTTAGCTAATTTAATTGATTACTTGTTGAGACAGGAAAAGATAACTGAACCCTATTCAGGTGTATTACAGGAAGAGGCTGACAATGGACATTTGAGACCTCTGGGTGCTTCGGGAAGGCAGTCTACCAAAAGAAATCTGGAATGAGGCTAGGGTGCTGGAATGCAATTTGTTTTTTTCCAAAATTTCCTAGAGATGGGGCCGAAATCCAATCCAGGGCATGTTGCTTGGGAAAAAGAAATGAAATGCATAAATAGAAAATGGGATAGTATTAACTTTGCAGAATGAGGGAAAAGATCTAGCTCAATGGAATAGAATGGAGAGCCCAGAACTGAACCCACATTTTACGATCAATTAATGTATGTCAAACGAGGCCAGAACACACAATGGGTAAAAGACAGTCTCGTCCATAAATGGTGGTGGGAAAACTGGACAGCTACATGCAAAAGAACGAAACTAGACCACTTTATTACACCGCAGTAAAAAAAAAAACAACCTCAAAAGGGATTAAAGATTTAATTGTAAGACCTGAAACCATAAAACCCCTAGAAGGAGACATAGACAGTAAGCACTTTGACGCTGGTCTTAGCAATCATTTTTTGGCTATTTTTCCCCAGGCGAAAGTAACAAAAGCAAAAATAAACAAATGTGACTACAGCAAACTAAAAGGCTTTTGCAGGGACAGACTCCATCAACAGAATGAAAGAGTGACAGAGTGGATGAAAGATCTGTAAATGAAAGATTTACAGATGAGCTAGCCAATAAGGGGGTGGTATCTAAAATGCATGAAGAACTTAACACAACGCAATGTAAAAAAACCCCCAAACAATCTGATTATAAAAGAGCTGGAGGAACCGAGTAGATATTATTCCAGAGAAGACAAACAAATGGCCAACAGGCCCATGAAAAGATGCTCAACATCACTAATTATCTGGGAAATGCAAATCAAAAACCACACTGAGAGACCACCTTCCACCTTGTCGAAAGCATGAGAAATAACAAGTATTAGCCAAGGCGTGGAAAAGGGAAGCCTATTGCACTGTTGGTGGAATGTAAATATGATGCAGCCACTATGGAAAACAGTGTGGAGATTATTAAAAAAATTAAAAAATAGAACTATCCTAGGACCTAGCAATTCCACTCCTGGGTATTTATGTGAAGAACATGAGAACAGTAATTCAAAAAGATATATGCACCTCTGTGTTCATTGCAGCATTATTTATATTAGCTAAGATGTAGAAGTAACCCCAGTGCCCATCAATAGGCAAATAGATAAAGAAGATGTGGTACATATATACAATGGACTCTTACTTAGCCATAAAAAGAATAAAATATTACCGTAATACCTAGAGGATAGTATGCTAAGTGAAGCGAGTCAGAGAGAGAAAGACAAATACTGCATGATTTTGCTTACTTGTAGAATCTAAAAAACAAAACAAATGAAGAAACGAAACAAAATAGAAAGAGATTCATAGATGCAGAGAACAAACTGATGGTTGCCGGCGGGGAGATGGGCAAAATGGGTGACGGGGATGAGGAGGTACAGACTTCCAGTTATAAAATGGATAACTCACGGGGGTGTCACGTACAACACAGGGAATTTAGGGAGTAGCATGGGAATACCTTTGTATGGAGACAGATGGTAACTAGATTTATCTAGTGGTGATCATTTCGTAGTGCATAAAAATACCAAATCACTGTGTCAAACACCTGAAATTAATAATATTATATGTCAACTACAATTCAATAAAAGAGAAAGAAATGTGCCCCTCAAAGGATATTATAAGCAAAAACTTGACCTAGAGGTCTTAGTCTTCGGTGCATCAATGTTAGGAAATTAGGAGGTGGGGAGTCTTTCCTTCAATCCTTCTGTATTCCGGTCCTCAATCTTCCCTTCACTGGGGCTCTGGGGCCGTAGGGCTACTTCTGGAGATGCCAGAACCTCAATGTGGGAAGATTTGACTCTTGCTTCAGGCTTCTTCCCCCTTTATTGGACACTGAGCCCTTCTTTGAGGACAGTTTTCAAGTTAATACCAGACAACGGATAAACACATCCATGCAGGTACTTAGCAAGTTGCTATTCAACATTAATATGAGAGACTCTTCAAGTGTCAGATGTGCTGAGCACTTTAACGAGGGCAAGGTGGCAAGGAACGGTTTAGGGGAGCTGCTCTGTGTGACCCGGGCAGGCTCCAGGGCGGAACTGCGCAGCCAGATCTGAGCCAGGGAGCGAGGGAGTTTCGGCAGGACAGGTGATGCCCAGCTCAGCAGGTGGAGTCAGTTACCACCAGGATTCCCACAGACACCCAGCCTCAGACTTGAGACAACTCACATTGCAGACCTCAGCCTTCTCCTCCCCAATAACCCGTGTCAGAACCCCATTTGCATCAGGAGCCAAAGGAGAAACCCCTTTTGCCTACCCCAAATCCTGAGTTTCTTGAAGGCAGGAATAGGTCTCGCCTCATGTGGAGCCAACATCTTGTTCTTACAGGTGTTGATTAATGTCACCAACACTAGCGAGGAGAGGGTTGTTCACAAGTCATCTGTCCCCAGCCAGGGGCTCAGTTCTATTATCTGAGTAACCCTGTGATCCCTATCTACCTGCGTGCAGGGTTTCCTCCCCCATTCTTCAAGCGCCGTCTCTGATTTTGCATGTAGCCCTATATATTTTCACATTTTATCGCATATATTCTTGAAACTCACAAGTGAAATAAGTCAATAAATAAACCAATAAAGTGGCTAGAGTTGGAGGATTATCACAAGCTGTCAGCTGGCCCTATTTAAAGCCCCCTTCTAAGAAGCGTGGCAATATTACCACCGATCACTTGCTGCCCAGGTGCTCAGACGGTCTTCTGCTGGACCTCCTCTTTGTAACGTTATATTAGAATAAGAGGCCCTGTAATTCCCTTCTATCCAGCCCCTCTTTGTAACGTTATATTAGAATAAGAGGCCCTGTAATTCCCTTCTATCCAGCCCCTATTTTCTACACTTAATGCCTTTGGAAATCTCTACTGAAGTCCCCTGACAAATGTTAGTGGCACAGATGCATTCGAGCTTTGGATTTTTTCATATTTGCAAATAAGGTTGAAAGATTGCTTACCCCAGGGGACAGGGCACTGATTCTGTGGAAAAACTAGGGCACAACAGCATTAGGGGAGCTGGTCCCCAGGTCCCTGGAGCAGGAGAGCAGGTAAATCAGAGCCCAGTCCGTGCCCAGTGTTGGCCACGCTGTCCCTGTCACTGGGGTGGGGAGGCAGCTGAAGCCAGGTGGGTGAAGAGCAGAGCGGCTGTGCTCTCTCTAAGGTAGCCAGATGGCAGGGAGCTGCCTGCTGGGCACGAGAATGGCCAGCCCAGGCATGGGCACTTTTTGCTGGAATTTGCTCTCTGTTATCAGGGCGCCAGGTGACATGGGTCATCTTCCGCTTCAAGCCAAGCTACAGGACAACAGGAGAAATCTACCACCTGGCCGAGACACCTCGGTGAACAGCCGTCACATGGGCTGAGCTGGAAGTCAGTGCTCAGAGAACAAAACTCTTTCTTGTCTGGTCCTAAAGAGTGCCTCCTGTCTGGCCCTGCACAGGGGCTTGGTCGCCTGCTGGCCTCTGAGGGCTGATCTTTGAGTTCATTGACCAGGGGAACCTTCTGGCCGAGCCTGTGGTGTGTCACTGTTGTGCTGCGACCCTCACTCCATCCCCCCCCATGCCTAGCTCAGTCCCTGTCCCCCACCCCCCATCTGTTTTCTTGTGTGCTGCTAATGGAAGGACTGTGAGTCACAACTGATTTAGCAGGGGTTGAATTAAATGACTTTACCAAGGAAGACAATTTTATATAAAAATAATAGCCTAGGAAAGGGAAGGTTGAGTGTGGAGGTAGGAATGAGAAGGCGCTGCCTGGCAGAGGTTACGAGCTTGCGTGGCGGGGAATCGGCTCAAACCAGGAAGGGAAGGGTTTCGGTAAGACCTGCCTTATGGTCATTTCGACCGCTCCGCGTGACTGGCAGGATTTTATGGCGACTCAGGCCGACCCCTCCTTGCAGGTGCTAAGGCACCTGCGAGTGTTAGGTGTTCGTGATGGGCTATATCCCACAGATTTTGTTAAGATTTTTAATGTTTGCATGTGTTTTGCGGTCCCCTCTGCCTCCCACCCCTGCCAATATTTTGAGAAAGCCCCTGTGATATGCCAGTCATGGCAGAGAAAAAGAACGGCCAAGTCCCCAAATGGAAAGGAAATTTGAATATTATCTGATCTGTGCTCCAAGTTGTAGGAAACAGACCTTCAGGAAGGAGATGGTGAGTCTGATTTAGGATAAAGTCTTGATTCTCAGTCCTGCGAGACTGGGTCTTTGTTTTTCACCAACACGTCTTTGGGTCTCTGGGGTATAAATTACGACCTGGGGCCTAGGGGAACCCCCTTACAGATGTTAATCAAGTGAGGAAGAATACTAGAAATAAGACAACCCCAGGGCCCCTGCACTGTCTTGCTTGGGGCTAAAAAGAATGATCTGGGGGCGGAAGATCCTGGAGACGAGAGTTGTGGGGCGTGAGGAGTTCTTCGGCGGCCAGGGGACGGAGGGGACCCTGCAGCTGCTGGGCAGTGACCTGGCAGGGAAGAGAGAGCTGGCAGAGCAGCTCTGCATGCACACTGAAGAGGAACGAACACACAGATGAGGCGGCAGGAGGGCGGAGAAGGGACCAGCCCGGTGACGGCCTGGGAGGAAGCTCTCTGTGGAGCAGCTTCTGTTGGGGCTCAGAGTCCTGCCCTGGGTCACGTTAGCTTCGGCCTGACCGTGTCCAGCAGTCCTGCTGAGTGCCAGGGAAACTGGGGTGCATGCCGCTGGTCAGAGGACCACGCTTGGAGCAACAGGGAACCCAGCAGCCTCCTGGGGTCCTTCCCAACCTGGGGCTGGATGCCATGGCCTGGGGATTCTCTGAGGTGGAGGGTGCCCAGAAGCCTCACACGGCGTTTCTGTTACATGGAGACTCCAGGAAGGTTGCCCATGAGAGAGGAAGCCCAAGCCCAGGCAGAGCTGGAGCCAGGTGACCCCTGGGCCACTGTGACTTCACAGGCACTGCGGTGCTTTGGGTCTAACTGGGCGTGAGCTCAGGAGCACAACCGTGGAGGCTAACAGGAGGGTTCCCTGAGTACCCGCCCATCTTTCTTCTTTTGCTCAGCTTTTTCAACATCTCCTCAGTTTTCAGTTTCTTTTTTTGAAAAAAACTTTTAAATTTATTTATTTTTAGAGAGAGGGAAAGGGAGAGAGGAAGACAGGGAGAAACGTGAATGCGTGGTTGCCTCTTTCACGCCCCCTCCTGGGGACCTGGCCTGCAACCCAGGCATGTGCCCCGACTGGGAATCGAACCAGCAACCCTTTCATTCACAGGCCGGTGCTCAATCCACTGAGCCACACCAGCCAGGGCAGTTTTCAGTTTCTTTACCTCTTTCTTCCCTCTTACCTATGAAAATCTCTTCGGTTATAAATAATTTTGTAAGTTCCTTTATGCTGGGGTGTCAATGGTGGAAAGCTCTTATGCATTCCAGAAGGATTAATATGTTAAGAATGGCAAAACCTTGGCCCAAAGGAAGAACATTCTGGCAGGGTTAAATGAAACGGTTGGAGCCCTGGTGGGTACAATTTCCTACGTTCGAGGGACTCTCACATGTGTGTTGACTTGGATTCCGGGGTGGGGGGAGTTGAGACGCCTGGCATTTTTGAGGTGTGGTTGTATTGCGGCGGGTGGGGCAGATGGTGGAAGAAACCTTGGACTGGTAGTTAGAATACCTCCCTCCCAGGGTCTCCATGCTCAATCTTTAGTAAGCAACCTGGCCCAGGTAGAGGCCATTTAAGAACTTACCTGTTCTTGATGTCAACAGTGTTCCTGATCATACTCTGAACCAGGAGAAACATTTATGAACTGCCTGGTTGCCCCCCCCCCCCCCCCCAGGGGCCATCTAGACAGAGATGCCATCAGAGCGGACCGTAGAGGAATTCGAGCCTCCAAGTGTTGTCACCACGATACTTGCACCTGGCGGTCCCTTTTGAAAGGACGTGGGGAGAGTGAGTGAAGGTAAGCTCCCAGAGAAAGCTAAGCTCCCACGGCTCTGACCCCAGGCCAGGAGTGGCCTGGGGGCTTGGTATCAAAGGTGGAGAGCTTGAAACTCGATGTTTTTCCTGGGAACACAATGGGGGCGCAGTTCCTGGGAAAGCAGATCGAATAGAAATGAGCCTTCACCAGCTGCTCTTGTAATTACATTTAAATTCAGTTAAACTAGCTCCTGACACTTGATAAAAGCAGTTGTCTTTCCAGATTATTCTCAGACACGATGCAAATACACTAGTCCATACACAATATAGATGCACTATGGACAGGTTAGAAAGGTCTTTCTGGATCTCCCTATCACCCCGCTATGCTTGTCCTTTTGGGAGGACACGGTATTTTGTTAAGAGTGCAGAAAGCTGAACGACCCTATTAGCATAAGATACTGTGACTCAGTGACTCACGGAGTGTAAATCAGATGAACATTAGGTTTTAATTAATTATATTAATTTTAGGGGAAACAACACAACTGAAAAGTCTGCAGTGCCTCATATACTGAGAAACTCTGAAATGTCTTTTATTTTTAGCAAGAGCCATAAAAACATCTCATACTGAACTAATGTAAAAATCAAAGAAGGGTTGTATTACTCAGCGTGATCGCGCCCTTTAAAAGGCTTTGACATTTTCTTTAGTTTTATAAGGTTTTTTAGGAGGAAAAAATATATATAATATTATATCCATATCTACAGAGTCATACACTACATCAGACCCTCTCTATAACAATATCCACTCCTGATATAGCTCAGTATAAGTGTTTCTGTCTTATGTCCCCTCACAGGGAGATTAAATTACTGAATTATCATAAAAAACTTGCAATTAGTTAGCTTTATTTAAGCTTCTGCACCTTGGTAAGAAACTTTTAAATACTTGTTGTTTACACCTATACAATTCATTTAGTATTTATTATTCATTTGCATTTGTTCATTCATTTACCTACCATGTGTCTGGCTCCTGTGCAGGTGCTGAGAACATGAAGGTGAATTTAAGAAGAGACCACAGCCTAGAAGTGGAGGTAAACAGGGTTCAACGTGGTGAAGTGACATATAGAATTAAGGACACAGGGCCGTGGGGGCAGAGAGGAACCTCTGGGAGTGCCTGCGAGTCATAGGAAAGACTAAGTGTTGGAGACAGGAAGGAAATCCAGTTGTACAGGTTTCAGTTCAGTTCGGGGAGTAACTGTTAGCTGCTTTGTGTGTGCCAGGCACTGGCCAGGGCCCGGGGTTTCCTGCAGCGAACCAGCTAGACCTAGGCGCTCCCCTTTTAGAGTTTGCAATCTAGTTGGGAGACATTAATCATACAATATAACAGGAATTCAGTTGCTTTTTTGGTAAGAGCTTTAAGGAAAATTACAGATGCTTTAAGAGTATACTTTGTGGGGAGCAAAGGATCTTGTGAAAGGAAGGACAACGTTCTCTGAGAAGGTGATATTTTAGCAGGGACCAGATGGACAGTAGGAGAGGCCGGCCAGGAGAGGGATGGTGGAAAAAAGTATTCCAGGTAGAAGGGAGAGGTGTGCACAGCGCTAAGAGGTAAGGAAGTTCAGAGTTTGCCAGGAACTGAAAAGAAGCCGGAGGGAGACAAGGCAAGGTACGTAAGAGTGTGTCTTAATGCCAGGGCCGGAGAGGAGGGCAGGGACCAGGTCATATAAGATTTGAACTTTCAGATAGAAGCATAATGACACACTCTTAGGAAAAAAAGGATTTGAGAAAGTGAATTATGAGCTTAAAAGTGCCTAACACTGTGCCTGAGGCGTAAGAGAATTAGTCATTCTTTCTCTTTCTGTATCCAGTTTAGGCTAATCTAGGCACTCTGCACCTTCATCTCGCTCTCCAGGAGTGTATTTTGTCCTGCTGCTTCTGATTTTGATTCTTAACCTAGTTTTTCAACTTATCCCTTGCCTCCGAGACAGCCTACAGTTTCTGCTGTGATTAGCCACCTGGATGGTGAAATAGCTCATTCATTCAATTATTCACTCAACAAATGCTTATTGAACATCCCTTTTGTGCAGAGATACATTCCTCATTAAGCTTATAGCAAAGGTATAACATCCATGCAGAAAAGTTACGACACTGAATGTTATACTGAAGACCCTAGACGGTGCACTAAGGCTAGAAAAAGAAGAAAAAGGTAAGAGTGTGTTTATAGGAAATGCAAAATGACTTACAGATAAATTATTAGAGTAAATAAGGGACTTTACAAAGGTAACTGGATATAATAATAGTATACAAAACTCTATTGTATTCCTATAAATCAGCAATGAAATATGTCAAAAACAGAGTAACTAATAAATATATTATTAAAGATATATAAGATCTCTGTGGACAAAATTTTAAAACTGTAGCGAGAGATTTTAAAGAAAACCTAAATAACTAGAGAAATATACCATATTCATGGATGGGAAGACTCAATATTGGAAAGATACTAATTTTCCCAAATTGATTTGTAAACCCCATGTAATGTTAATCCTAGTCAAAATCCCAGCAAGCTCTTTGTAGAATCTGACAAACTGATTCTAAATTTTAGATGTAAATTAAACAAATATCTGACTCCTTTTTAAAACTTATTTGTATTTAAAAAAGTTTTATTTTGCAATTACAGTATATAATATCTGACTCTCTTGAAAAAAATGAAGTAGGAGGACTTGCTCTACTGTGTTTAAGTTGGAGTAGAGGCAGTGTGGTATTAGCATAGAGATAGAAAAATAGATCAGTGGAACAGAAGAGGGAGAACAGAAAAAGACTACATATTTGATGTATGATAGAGGTATATGGCAGATCAGTGAGGGAGGAATTGATGAATTCCAGGCAGATTAAATATCTAGGTGTAAAAGTAAATCTATAAGCTTTCAGATGGTAATATAGAATATCTTCATATAAGAATTACAGGCAATAACTCTTTAAGCAAGACTCAGAAATGAAAGATGTATGAATATGACTACATTAAAATTAAAAAATCATCAAAGGATACCATAAAAATAATAAAAGGTCAAACTGTAGGGCAGAAGAAGATATAAATGTCATATGTTACAGTATCTGTAATATATAATTGACCATAAGTTGAGAATATATAAAAACAGTACTCCATATAATAAGAAAAACTCAATCCAATAGAAAAACAGACAAAACTCAATAAATTGCCAAAAAAGAAATCGGTCAATAAATATATGTTAAAGCACTTTATTAGGAGTGAGGGAAATGCAAGTTAAAACCACAAAGAGATAACACCGCACACCCACCAGATTGGCAAGTATCAACAAAGATGTGTAATAATGAGAAGTCTCGTATACTCCTGGGGGTGGGGAGAGGTATAAATTGGTGTAAGTGTGGCATTATCCACCACAGTTGAAGATGTACCTGGCATATAACTCAGTGCTTCCACTTCTTACTCCGTATGTTCTACAGAAGCTCCTGTGTGTACACCAGGATAGATACCCCAGAATGTTCATGCAGAATTGCTTATGATAACTCCAAACTGGAAACTAGCCAAATGTTCTCCACAAAGAATGAACAAATAAATTGGGATGTTAATACAAAAGAAGACCATATATCAGGAACGATAGATGCAGCTGTTCAGAGCACAAATGACTCGGCGTTGAACCAAAGGTGTAAGACAAAGGAATGCATGTGATATGATTTCCACTCATAGAAAATTTAAAAAACAGGTAAAACCAATAACTAATAACTTTAAAAAACTAATAACTTTATTATTCGATGTTAAACCATGTACATATTTGAATTTTTGTGAATTAATATTATATATTGCAACAAATGTTTTTAAAATTGCATATGTAATTTAAGTGTTTCCTCCAAATTTCCAGTCTTCTGGAATTACTCTTTCTTTTAGTATCTAAATAAGAATAATGAGTCTCCATCATGGGTGACTGTTATCATGAAATACTTTTAAGGCTCCTGGTTATTTTAAGTGGTTTTTCACTTCAAACTGCTGCCCCAGGCTGTACCCGGGCCCCTGACGGCTGCCCTCCCTTGCAGTGAAGGCGTTGTAACCAAGTGACCTCTGAACAGGAGACTGTGTGCTCTCCACTACTGCCTTTCCAAACACAGACACAGCAGTAGCCATTGTTTTTTGATCATGCAACCCATCAGTGGAGTATTTTTAAACATGCACGAATATATGAATACTTACTTTATACTTTTCACACATGCACAACATTTCAAGTGGAATAAATCAATTTTTCAACATTGTTGACGGTTTTGGTCACCATCTTGACAGATTGGATCAGTCATTGTTATTTTTTTTTCTTAAAAACGTGTTTGATTAAGAGCCATTTTCTCAGGGGCTGGTTTGTTTGTAGTGCCAGCATTAACTTTAATCTCCAGGGCTTATTAGTTTTGCAGGAATCGTTTAAATCACTTGTCTATTTTTTTGTGAGGACAAATTTAGTTAAAACTAGATAATGGAATCTGTAGACTCACTCAACTGCCCATGTATAAGTTACAGCACATCTCAATAGGACAGAAGTGATGACTAATGCTATATTAGTTATCTTTTGCAGGGTGACATAGCACTTCTAGAAACTTGGTGGTTTAAAACAACAACCATTTATCATTCCGTCGTTTCAGTGTGTCAGAAATCCATGCATGGATTACGTAGGTGTCTTTGCCTCAAGGTCTCCAATGAGGTTGAAAGCATCATCTAGGGTGGCAATGTTATCTGAGGGCTTTCCGGGATGGGGGCGAGAAAGAGGAGTTACCTCCTTCCATGGTCACTCAAGTGGTGGCTGGCAACCCTTACTACACAGCCTCCCCATGGAATTGCTTTATAATACTCCCAGGTGAGCGATTCAAGAGAGAACCCAAGACAGAAGTCACAACTTGACCCCTGGAGTGGCCCCCCAGCCAGGGCAAACTTCATGAGTATATGACTTGAACAGTCTCACAGGGGTTTGGGCTTAGAAGGGCCCTGCACTTGGTTTAATGCTCAGTAGTACCTTCTTGAAATTCTTAAGTTTTGAACAAGGGGCCCTACATTTTCATGTTCATTTTCCACCGATCCCTACAAATTATATAGCAAGTCTTATGCCACCAGAAACCATGATTTTGCTAAATATTACTGGACTCCTATTAAAGCCACATTTGACCAGGTGAGGACACCTGACTTGAGGGCAACCGGAGTGTCTCAAGAATAAAAACCACAGTCAGAAACTGAGAAGAGCAGTCAAATCACGAAATGGCAGAACCCGGAGAGAAAGTCCAAAATATGCCACTTCTGTGGTTACGGCAGCAACATTGGTGCTTCCCAAGCCAGTCCTAGATATTCTGCTCTTCCTTGAATTCCATGGCACATCTCAGGTTCTTGCCAACAAATTTCTTTTCTTGCTTCATCAACCTATCTCTGCATCCTGTCCCTTGTAACCAAAGAATCTTAATGGATTCAACCAGGGTTGTTGGTCGGTGGCCCTTTGGCTGGAACTGTGTAGCAGCCTTGACCCGGTCAGCGGTGTGTTGGCTGTGGTGTGCACACACTTGCAAGAGCGACTCCTGTGCATTTCTTTGCAACTTCATGTTCGATGATGTTATAAAGTTATCTTGACATCGGCCATCGTGGGAATATTTAAACAGTGGAAATCAGAACATGCTGCAAACCAGGAACTTTCCCCCTCGAGAGCCAGTGGGTAAATATTGACCAGCTTGCCCGGGGCCCAGCCCTGCTTTAGGACACAGTGAGGGAGTTCCACGGGAGTAGAGCCCTGCTGGAAAGAGGTGGCCACACGTGTAACAACAGATTCCGAGTCCTTCAAACGAATGTTGTGATGGCTGACTTAGGGTGGTCTTTCCAGCTTGCAGTGAGAACTGATCCCACTGCACGGCTGCCTTTACCACTGTGAGTTCTTTCCATCTCAGCTATTGGAACAGGGGCAGACATGTAACAGTGGGAAAGTGTAACCCACTCCACCATTCTTTTGACATTGTTTCTGTAAGTGTGGACTCTGATGACTATGGGGCTTGTAGATGAACAGCATGTTTGTATGAGAATCCTAGGAACTAACTTCAAAAGATAGGGACTCTGACCTTCAAGCATCCCAGGTCCGGGAGATTTGCTGACCTTTGACCGTGGAACCAGGACGACTAAGCCAGGGTGACGCACACCCGACCAGCACTCACCTTATCGGAATGGACTGTGCCCGACTGCACGTCGAGAACCTGACAACCCCCTCCCTTGATCTCTTTGTTCTACTTCCCTCTCTGTCCTTACAAAAGCCTCTGCCTCCACTGAGAGAAGGAGATGGGCTTTAAGATGTAAGTCTCCCATCATCCAGGTGGCCGGCACCCAAAAATAAACCACATTCCTTGACACCAAGACTTGCCTCTTGAGCGTTGGCCTGCATAGCGGCAGGCAGCCGGACCCGCTTTCAGTTACAAACACGGCATCGGAGGTGGATCAGTTGGATTCTTCCTCCTGGAATTTGAAGTGAGAATTCAGAAATTTCCAGTTCAAGAGGGCAGAATGAGCAAAGTATGTTTCTACTCTTTCCCAAGACTCCAAAAGAATATATAGGAACAAATCCACAACTATGAAGGGAATCATCAGCAGACGAGATATTTCAACAAATTTTTGGAGTACGAAGAGAGTTTGGAAGCCCACCGACAGACAAAACAGTGAGGATGCATCAGCCCAGACAACTCAGGAGGCTACCGCCGCCGAGAGGCGCACGTGCCCCGCCGGAGCTGGAAACGCTCCAAGCTCAGTCTGCCGGTGCAAGATTCTACGTCCTAAGCGATGGCACCAATTGTTTCTCCAGCCTTCTCTCCCCCCTCCTCTCCAACATCCCTAGGAAGGCAGCCCAGTTCTTTTCCCGCGGGCAAAATGAAAGGGGGCCCAGCCAAGAGGAGAAGGAGGGCTGCTGGGTGGGTGTCGCTGCCCCTGGGTAAAGACCTCCCCATTTTGGGTTTGGAGGCCATCCCAGCCCCCAATCTGGCACCCACCTTGCCAACTCCTCCTTTGCTTTTTCTGAAGTGACGCTTGCCAATTATTGAGCCTTGCTCACATCAGAAAATTTCCCAATCATTCTGTTTTTGAAAGAGTAGGAAAATAGACATGTACATATGACAGCGAAGAAAACCCACCTAGCAACTAGAAACAAATCAGACCACTCTCCCGTCCTTAGTTATAAGCAGACAAGCAAAGTTAACCAGACCTCAGAATAAAACAAGTGAAGTAGCACGAAAAGCACACAAAACAGAATGAAACACAATAAACTGACCCTGAAAAAAAAGGAGGTACAGGAGAAACTTGAAAGTCAAAGAACTGCCCAATTCAAACATTTAATCAGCATTCTAAGTGAGATATAAAAGTATGCAATCCATGTAATGAGAACAGAATGCGTTGAGAACAGAGCAAAGCAAACAGACAAGCAGTTGCAAACGAGACAAGAAAGAGCTCTGCTGTGTTACCCATAAGACAAAGTACAATTCGAACGCACATGTGGCCATTTCCTCTGTGTGGGATGGGATTCAGGAACATTCTAAAACTCAGAAGCTGGGCTGACTATCTTCCCCCATGGGAGAGCAGCCCCAGAGCAAGCCAACCTTCAGAGGAGAGCGAAGAGGCAGAGTAAAGAATAAACACAGCTCTGGCCACACAGCTCAGTTGGTTAGAGCGTCGTCCCGATACACCCAGGTTGAGGGTTTGATCCCTGGTCAGGGCACAGACAAGAATCAACCAGTGAATGCATGGATGGGTGGGGCAGCAAATCGATGTTTCTCTCTCTAAAATCAATCAAGAAAAAAAGAAAAGAATACACACAGAGGAAAACGGAGCAAAGTACTGCTGGGTCCCCAGTTTCTTCCTGTTCCTATCTTGCACTTCTTGAGAAGTCCCGCTGCCCTTGGGTTCTGTGAGACACCCCAGGAACTTTTTAATAAATTTCCTTCTTGGTTCAAACTAGGTCAAGTTGGTTTTTGTTAGAAGACAAAGGAGTCTTAACTAAAACAACGGGGTTGGAAACTGGAAGGTGATCCAGTCCGAAGTCCCTTAGGATTGACTGTAACTAAATGGAGGTTCAGAAGAAGAATCAACTCCAGTGTTAATCTTGTGCCCTGTGGTTTACTTTTCCTCAATATTATACCAACATTCAAATTGCAAAGTTGGACAGCAGATGCCCCACATGCAGTGTTTCCTGCATTTACATTTATTTTCTTAACATCTTGAAAGAAAGATGGGGCTTAGCCTGCCAAATCTCTAAGCACCTTATAATAACCTATTCAGACATCATACGGAAGGATTGATTTAGCCATTTCGCACATTAATACAGTAGCAAACAAACTGATCTACCTTTCATATAGTCCAAGCAGCCTGGGAATTTTAAATATGACTTTGGATTTACCTGAAAATAATATATTTTTATGCTTAAAGACAGATGCAGGGGAAAAAAAGTAACCTAAACAGAAGGAGGCTCAAATAAGCAATTTAAACGGGAGACCATTACATCAGCTTCTAATTTGCTTCCTTCCTCCTCAAGGATTTTTCCCTAAATGGCCTTCCTTTGCATGGCCCTGGAAGGCGCTGGAAACTGATAAGGGGGCTTTGGTGTGTTCTGACCTGGGAAGAATATGGTCCTGATATGATCCAGTTAAGGAAGAGCTTTGGTGGGAGAAAAAGAAAAAGATAAGTTATCAAGAAAATGGAGATCGCACAATGAAAGAGGAAATGAATTTCATCAAATAAAAGATTCAGATAGTGGGGAGAAGGTGTTTCTCATTCTGAAGCTGGCTTTGCCTTTTTCAAAAGCACAATCATTTTATTTTTCTTTATTGAATTCTGTCTTGTTTGTTTGTTTGTATTCTGAGCTCCACACAAGTTACCTCCTTATCCCAGCCACAGTCTATGAAGTTGTTGTTTAACCCCAGCCCAATCGAGTGTTGCAGAAAAAAGACGAGGAAACATCTCATACCCAAGTGGCCTGCACTTTACACAAAGGGGAGCCTCGTGGTGCCAGCTCTTGGCTTCGGCTGGGCCCAGCGGGAAGCTGATGTCCCTGTGCCAGGGTGAGGGGAGCCACCAGAACAGAGGCTGGGATGCTGAGGAGAACTATTGATTTCAAAGGCTCAAATTCCTCAGGGCGGCTGCCCTCCTCCTCGCCTCGGCGGGCAGCTGGAGGTAGCTGGGAGCTGCGCTGCCCACCACTGGCTGCCAACACAGCTCGAGTTGGGAGAGTTGTCACCAGCCTGTGGCTCTAAGCAGGTGGTGTGTTAGGAACCAGCATTGTCTATTTATGAAGATTTATGGAGAAGCCGACGCACATTAGGCTTTGAGGCAGAACTCAGGTGAGTGCTGTCTTCTCCATGGAGGATTCGGAAGGCGGTTGGGATGATCGAGAATGATGATGTGCTTTCCCATACTGGTGTCCCAACCCCGGGCCTGGCCCGCGAGGAGGAGCAGAGGTGAGGCCTGAATGGCTTCTGGCTGGATCCGTTCTTCTTCAGAGAGAAAGAGAGAGACTGGCACTTTTTGTGGCATCTCACACGGAGGGGAAAGGCCAAGATAAATGGATAGTTTCAAGGCCATTAGCTTTCTGAGCCCACAGTTTGCTTTCTCTGCCAGAGGACTGGGTGGAGAGGTTATAAATGTTTTGCGGCTGGACCAGGGGAGTCCGTTGTTGGATCTGGGGTCCTGAGACCTGCTGCCAGTGGCAAATTTGGACTCTGGAGCCATGGATTGTACCTTCTCTCATGTCACATGCTTGCTCTGAAAGAGTTTGAGCTGCAGAACGTGGAGTCTGACCTCCTGGACACTCTAGAGCCCCCGTCATAGGTGACTGGCTTTTGGAGAAGGGACTTGGGAAAGGCCCAGGGAGGACCTCAGAAATGCTCCATTGGTGTTCAGTGTTTCTAACCTAGGAGAAAAGGAGACATGAATTAAAAAGGCAAACCTCTCAGAGGAGGAGGAGGTCCAGGAGGGTGGCCTGCTGTTGAGTGGGAGGAAGTGGGAAGGCGAGGCAGGGCTCAAGGAGATGGGGTCAGAATAGGGAACCACATTCCAACTGCACTGTGATCTGAATTTTAGTTTTCTCTCCCCTGCTTCCTGAGCCCTCTCAGTTCTCTTTGACTACACCACACCCTCACTTCTCTTTCTAAAGTCAACATTTTTATTGTTCTTTTATGTATATGACAGGAAAAAAAAAAAAAAAGTGCCCCGGCTGGTGTGACTCAGTGGATTGAGTGCCGGACTACAAACCAAAGGGTTGCTGGTTCAATTCCCAGTCAGGGCACATGCCTGGGTTGAGGGCCAGGTCCCCAGTTGGGGGCATGTGAGAGGCAACCACACATTGATGTTTCTCTCCCTCTCTTTCTCCCTTCTTCCCTCTCCCTCTAAAAATAAATAAATAAAATGTTAAAAAAAAAAAGAAAAGCTAAAGTTTCAATATATCCATGATTCCAAATTTATCATCGAGCCTCGAAATTGTACATGGACACATTTTTACATCCACGTGAGTACCGATGTTGAGTTCTGTGTTGTCCACATAATGTGATTCATATACAAATTTCCATATATTAGCATAGACTCCATTCCTATCTCTTTACGTGGACAGAGAACAGGTCACTATAATGATATTTTAGCCTTGGCCATTCCACTATTTTTGGATACTTGGGCTGAATATCTCTATCTCTATAATTTTATTCCAGGATAAAATACACACACACACACACACACATACATTTTTTATATAGATGTTAAAAATTTTTTTTTCTTGTGATAGAATTAGTTCTTTTCTTTTTTTCTTTTGCATTACTTCTCTGGGTTATAGTCTTTCAGGTCCAATTACCAGGCCAAAAAACAAAAAAAACAACAAACCCAAAGCAAACCATTTTCATAGTCTTTATTAACCACCACCTCTTGGTTCTCCAAGAAATAGAAACCGAACCCTGATACGCAGCGTTGGCAGCAGTGCGCAGACTCAGGCATTTCCTCCAATCACAGTCAACACTACCTCCCACCATTTTTCATTTACTTTTGCAAAGGCTGCCCTCTTCCATTTCTCTTTACCCTAGTTGCCCATTTTTCCTGCTCCCCTATTGTTTTCTCTCCTTACAACCTGTCATTCAGTGAAGCACCCAGCACAGTGCATTGGCAAATGACTGGCCCCCACGTGAACCACCCACTAGAGTGGCCCAGAGAGGTGCCGGCTGTTGATGCTTGACCTCCAGATGCAGAAGTTCAGCCAAGAAGGCCTTCTCACTTCTAGTATGTCCTGAGCCTGGGCATTTCCCAAATTCACCGTCAGGGTGTGAGTGGCAGGTTGGTAGGGGTAGGAGGTGAGGCACTGACCATGGCCCAGGTCCCCTGGCCAGCTTTTTGGATGTGGGGAGGCAGGGAGCAGGGATGATATGATCTCCAGAGGGGTCTGGCTGCTCCCTGGTCCACTGCTCCAAAAAGACCCTGGAGGCCGGATAATCCTGCCAGTGGCTGCTCTCCCACAGAGAAGAGCAAGGTCAGGTGGTGCCCACACATTCTGTAGGACTGAAAAAGTACACCAAGGTAGATTTTTCCCCCTTTTCACAGCGGGGAGCATTAGGGCCCCGGGGAAAGCCTCAAACTAGGGCTTTCTTGCAATGTGGTGACTTCTCAGGACCTAGACCCGCTAAGAACATTCCTCAATCCCTCGCTCACAAAGTTGATCAGTGTAAGATTAACCAAGGAACAGGTACTGATAAAGTGTAAAACCAAACAAAACGCCCTAGGACAGCACTGCCAGCATCCTTGGCATCCGCTGACACTCATATATTGTTTGGGTCCCTTGGTAATTGTGTGTTTATAATGCCCTTGAATGTGCTATCTGAGCAAATTAATTTGTGGGTGCTTTGGGAAAAAGCAGCTGAGGTTCTCGGTAGAGCAAGTGAGTCCTGTTTGGGCTGGAGCAAGCCCTTCCCACCTGCCTCTGTGAGCACCTCATCAGATCTGCATCCCCCTCGCACCGCACACGCCATACCTCATACAGGGCAGATGGTGGGCAAGGCTGCAGTTGACAGGGATGGGACACGTGAATAATGAGAGATGTGCTTGTTGTTTTCACTTTAGTGAAGAGGAGACTTTGGTCAAGAAAAAGCTTGTATGGGGGACATGGGTATTTAACTGGACACCTGGACCAGAATCAGACCTTCTGCCTGCTGGCGTGGCCCTTTCCTCTCTGCCTGTCTTATGGGTGACGACCCGTTTCCGCTCTTGCCTTTACAGGACCAACGTAGGCAACTAAAGCAACGTAAAGAAGAACTCACCGTCAAGTGAGCACAGCATCAGACTGCACCGGGGACAAGTTCTGGGCTCTGTCTCCCAGGAGAGACTTTGAAAGGAAGAACAGCCCCATCCCCTGTTCCCGTGAGTATTGTCCAATCACCGAATACCCTGTCGTGCTGTGTAGCTCAAAGAGCACTTCCATTTACATCACCTCATTGTATTCTCATGGCAACGCTGTAGGATAGAGGCATTATTGCATTTACTGAAGAGGAAATGGGGATGTAAAGCAGCTCTGTCTCCTCCGTGATCACATAACTACTAAGAGGCCAAGCCAAGATCAGAAAAGGCTGTTTTTCCCATCAACAGGCAACACCAAGGATTAGGACCAGGTCCCCAACACTGGAGTGGCCTAGGGATCATTATCACAAGAAATATTGCTGTGTGCTAGTGCCCCCGATGGGAGCTTGTCCGATCTCTCTTCATTTCCATTTTTCAGGTGAGAGACTCGAGCCCCGGAGAAAATAACAACTTGGTCAAGGGCACCCAGCTGGTAAGCTGCAGAGGCAGGATTTGAACCCCAACGGTCTGACATTAGTTCTTGACCACTTGCCACACATCTCCAGGGACAGGTGGTGATGAGTGTTACCATGTGGCTTCTGGAGAGCTGCTTGCTTCTTTAAGGACAGTATTCGAGTGTGCTTCTGCCAGCCCCCAAAGCAGGGAAATGCCTGCCCCCAAAGGTGCGGCAGACTGATACAGGAGCTGGCCCCGCAGTTTAGAAACCTTTCTGACCTTCGGTTCTGAACTCTGCAGAACAGGGAGGAGCAGCTTAGTTCAAGTTGGAGCAAAGTGAGTGAGAATGAACTGGGGAAGGGTGGCCCCTGCTCTGCTCAGGGTTTCAGAGGGTGAGGAGCACCCCCAGAAATGTGCAGTGTGGCTTGGCCTTACGGGGTGTGCCCAGCAGGACCTGGGACTGGACATGGGGGTCTGTATGATGTCCCTGTGGGAAAAGAGGCAGCCCTACAAGACACAGGAAAATAAAGAGAAACTGCAAACAACTCAGATGCAGCAACAGTCTACTAGGAGCCCGAATACTCCCTTCGCCAAAAGGAACAGTGTTTGCAGTTTTCTTTGAACCGGCGTGCTGTGGCTGGGAGCATCCATCCCCCAAATGTCAGAGAAGGACAGGGGTCTGGAGAGTGGCTGGATGAAGTGACTTGCCCTCGCTGCCAAAGGTGAGTTGGCAGGGCTCCGTGAGGCCTGGGCTGTGAGGTGACATGCATGGCTGCTCCCGGCAGCAGCATGGCTCCTGACACTGAGCCCGGGAGGCCTGGTGGCTCAGAGGTCGGGGACTGGCGCCGTGAGCCCCAGAGCTGGACAGTTGGGCTGCTCACAGTCAGGCCACTCTGGGCTGTGACTAGTGCTGCCTTTTCTTGGAGGCCATTTCTCCTGTTCAGAAGCCTCTGGGCTCAGGGTCCCCTTATCTTTCCTTCCATTTTTTCCTCATCATACACAAAAGAAGAGGCTACATGTTCAAGGGTTCCCTTCCCCAATATCCAGTCAATTAACACACCCCTTTATTAATTCACCCATACATCCATCATTACTGGCCCCTGAATGTGCACCGAGCCCTGGGTCAGGCTCTATACAGGCAGCACAAATATGAGTAAGGCCGGGCGCCTCCCTCAAGGGGTTTCTAGACTGTTAATCTGGGGGGTCAAAACAAATACCAGTTTCAGCAAGGAAAAAATCAAGCAAGGTGTTGTAAACCACTGTAACTGTTCGAGTCATACGGGAGGGCCGATGGTGGTTACTTAATGGACCCTACGAACGTTGTCCCTGACTGCTGCCCCATGAGGTGGCCATCTCACCTTTCTGTGTGTCTTCAGAGAGGTGGCAGGAATGGAAGCTGGGGCAGATTGGAGTCCAGTTCCCCGCCTATTCTGGTGACTCTCACCTCCCCGCCACCAAGGACCTCAGAGAGAGGCGCAACATCTAAGGTCTTCCATTGGCCGGGAGGGGATGGAGACAACTACCCAGTTGGAAGCATTTTTAAAAGAAATCTCATGATGAAGAATGAGTATCTGCTACAGCCCAGGGATTTCATGTCCATTGCTTGTGATCTGGGAATGAGCCTGCAAGGTGGGCCTTGTGGGCGTCAACCTTGCATGCGCAGCAACTCGAGGCCCAGACAGGCTATGTAACCGATGCCAGGTCTCGGGTCTAGTTAGGGACCTAGCAGTGTTCGAACTCACGTAGCAGATATCCCCCCCCCGCCCCAAATCAGCAGGAGGTTCTGGTCAGCTGTCCCACTGACGATGGTGTAACTGGGCCACCCACACTTGGGCAAAAATGTTCAACAAAGAATTTCCATGGATGAACCAGTCAGCTGAGCTGAGATTCTTGATAAAGGGATGCTTTTGAATTTTTTTGGTTGGGTTTCTGGGTTCTGCTCATGTATTAAAGGATAAGGCATGGAGAACCAGCCCTCTGCCCTATGTTCCTGAATGGAGGGAGTAACTTGAAGCTGAGTGGCTGTAGCCAGAGTTAGTTTATTAGCTTTACCTGATCGGTCACATAGCAAGTACCTGAGAAAAGACATTATAAATAATGAGAGGGACAGAGACAGGCCTGCCTTAGAGTGCACAGTCTGAGAGAAGGGGCTCTGGGGCGCTTGGCAGCCAGGAGAGGCAGGAGGGCCTGGAGGGGGTGGGAGAGGAGGGACGATCCTGACATAAGGTGCAGAGGACAGCGTCAAACTTTCAGCCACTTAGTCATCTGCTTAGCCCTGGTTCTAGAGGAAAGGAGATGGCAGGCCATGTCCCAGTCACAGGTCACAGAGTTTTAGATCTCGAGAGGGACCTTGAAATCACAGAGACCACCTCTCTTGTGTTACAGATGACGATACAGGAAGGTAAAGCCACTCGTCCAAAGTCACAGAGGTAATTAGAGATACAGCTGACTCTTGGTTGCTGGGTTTTTTAAACCCCCTGTTAGTTGCTGTTTCTTTCATACTGTACCCTAGACCACAGGTCAGCAAACTGTTTTTATAAAGAGCTAAATAGTAAATATTTTGAACTTTGTGACCCGGGCAGCCTCTGTAGCCACTACTCAGCTCTGCTGCTGCAGCTCTGGAGAAGTCACAAGCAATACCTAGACAAATGCACATGATGTGTTTCAATAAAGCTTTATTTAAAACAATCAGGTGGGCAGACAAGGCTTCTTGGGTTCACATGACTTCCATCTCCCTCCACCTCTGCCCCCTGAAAGCTCTTTCTTCTCCAGATTCTTGGTCAGACACCTGAAAGCTTTTGAAAAAGTCCTTCAGAGCTGTAGTTCGATGACCCCTGCTCTAGACATTTCTTTCCTCCACACATACCTTCCATGGTAAGAAAATGGTTTCACAGTTTAGGGTCAGAGTAATTTGGAGGACAGAACTTCATCTTCCAAAATTCAGAGCTTTGAGAGTAACCAAGGCCTTGCACTTTGGACTTAGAAGAGCAAAAAAGAAGTATTGGTGGTTGCCAGATGGGAGAAGGGCAGGGGGAAAGGGCCAAAGAGGTGAAGAGATTAAGTGCAAATTGGCAGTTATAAAAATAGCCATGGGATGTAAAATACAACATAGGGAATACATAGTCAATAATATTGTAATAACTATGTACAGTGTCAGATGGGTACCAGACTTACTGAGATGATCACGTCATAAGGTATAATAATGTCTAATCACCATGTTGTACACCTGAAACTAATATAATATTATATGTCAACTGGAATTGAAAAAATGAAAAATAAAAATAAAAAGAAGTAGAAATCCAACTTTCTGAACTGGAACAAAATGAGATAATTTGAGGATAGAAAGAGTGCAGAGAGACAACCCTGCAGATTAGTTCTTTTCAACTCAAAGAGAGTCACTAATGAGGGCTGACGTCCAATTCTAAGATGGGGTAATGCACATCCATTATTCAATTTATCTCCAGCAAGTCTCTCTTTAATTTTTAGAAGGGGCGGAGGATGGAGCGTTGATTGAAGAACTCAAACAGGTAGATAATTGTTTCCCAGAACCATTTCCATGAACTTCTCAAGGGAAAATGGATTCCAAAAGACTTTTTCAAAAGCTTGAAGGTGTCTGGCCATGTTGTGTCTCAGCCCAAGAGCCTGGGGAAGGGAGAGCATTTGGGGAGAGGGAGGGAGAAGTCGTGCAGACCCAGGAAGCCCCTTTACTTGACACAGTCGTATATTGAATAGAAGAACTCCTTTCTTCAAGACTTTGCAAAAATGGGTTTATATGAGTTTTCAAATTGGGAATCTTAGGATACTTGAAGGGACAAATCCTCAAAGCAGTAATTTTCTTGCGTGGCATCTTCAGAATGTACCGTATTTTGCCATGTGTGATGTGCACTTTTTTGCCTAAAGTTTTGAGGGAAAGATAAAGATGTATATTATACATGGGTATAATGATTACATACCACAGATATAATAATGGGTATAATAACCTTGTGTATAATATGCACAAAAACGTGGGTGCGTATTACACATGGCAAAAATACAGCATATCTTTCCAGTAGATCGTATTCCTTCTAAATCATAAAAGGAATAGCCTTTGAAACTTTCAGGACTCAGGATTTCCTAAAGAATTGACTCCAAAGAGGCTTGTAGCCTTGTAGTGTTCGGTTCACTTGGAAATATCTAGAATGTAAACAGTAATAGAGACAAATTTTATCAACCCTTTCCAGTTCCGACACTAAAGTTTATATAATTTCAGCCACTCCCGGCTTCCTGTTTTCCCACCGTGGAGGTTCCTAAGAGGCCTTGGAGCCTGGAAGACACTCAGCTTCCCTTGACTCTTCCAGGGCTTGTCACTGTGCACAGGAGCAGGGAAGTGAGTGACGGCAGCCACCGTGGCATTAGATACCGCATGGAATTAGATGCACCACTTAATGGGACATGAGTATAGCATGTAGGTAGGTTCAAAGCAGACGATTCTGCGTGACTCCTTCAAGACATTATAGGAGAAGGGACTAATGGTAATCGCTATGACAAGCACCTACCTGAGAAGCATTATCCTAGTGGTATTGTCTATAACTTTAAGTTTTAAAGTCAACTCTTTTCGCGCCCAGAGACAGTGACCTGTCCCCTTTCAAGCCTGTGAGTCTACACTGCTCATATGAGTACCTCTGTATCATCTCACCTTATGGGTTCCCTATCTTCTACACTTTTGAAAGGCAGTTAAAAATGTCGATCCTCCGCCATTAGGCGACCTCAACTTACTTTTGGGTCCCGTGAAGTGCATTTTGATTGCCAGGGGCTGACTCCTTCTTATCCTGGTGGAAAGAATCTGGCAACATTTCTGGCTTGCCCTTCACATTTGATTGATACTTTTCACTTTGAAAGCTAATTATATCTGATGTAAAGGGAAAATGGAATTCAGAAACATGGGTGTTTCTTTTTTTTCATGAATTTTCACTGTGAAAATGTGGGTGGTCCATTCCGTTTCCCCAGGCCTCCGTTTATGCACGGACTAGCTAAGGAAACATTCCTTGTCCCCTGTGAAGGACGAGTTCTGGAACTGGCTGCTTTAATCCGCGGTTCACAGGCTCTCAGCCCAGGAAGAAAATCCCAGGTCACTCCGTCTGGCTCCACCATGCCCATGCCATGTGGTATTGAGCCCCTGTATAACTTCTCCAGAGACTGAAGCTTTCCATATTCAAGGCAACCATTTCATTTCTGAATAGGTTTAATTGTTAGAATCTTCTTTAGAATCTTATGCAGTTGACCCTTGAACAATGGAGGGGTGAGGGGCACCCCACACAGTGAAAAGCCCACATGTAACTTTTGATTTCCCCGAAACCTAAATGGAGTCCTCCATTGCTAGTATCTGCTGGGAGTTGTTTCCTGTACCCCCACAGATGCTGAAATCTGTGAATGCTCAGGTCCCTTGTCTAAAATGGCACAGAAAATTCAAACAGTCTTCCCTCTGTATCCACTGGTTCCCAACCGTGTTTGAAAAACCATTTTTGATCCATGGTTGGTTGAAAATCTGTGAATGGGAAACCTAGGGATACAGAGGGTGGATTATATATTTATTGAAAAACATCCACATGTAAGTGGACCTGCGCAGTTCAAACCCGTGTTGTTCAAGGATCAAGTGTTCTCAGACACCTTCCCGTGACACCTATCTCTTGGTTTAGTTCTGCCTCTTGACGCAAAGCAAGATCAGTGAAATCCTAACTCTTCAGTTGAACTTTTCTTTTACAGGCATATTTGTAAGATGTTAGAGACACACCGTAAAAGAGCACATTGAGAAAAATAAATGTATTGTTAAATTTGTCATACTCGTTCCTGTTATTAATGAACTCTCAATTATACAAACAAAACATGTTCCAGCGAAGTGGGAGACCTATTGGGTGTGTTTGTTTGGTATGTTAGGCTCCGGAGACATAGGTAGCCCGATTTCCGTGCCGCCCATCATTAAGTCCTACCTGGGTGACAGCTTCTCTCTCTTCGGCGGTATTTACATAGCTAATGAGATGGCTGTGTTTTATGTCTGACCAGAAAATAAAGGACCTGAAAGTCCCATAAGAATTTCAGATGTGTTTAATAAATGTTAGCACTTACCATCAAGATATTACAGCACCATTTAGGAGAAATTTTTGTTGAAGCCCCGACCTTAGGGGCTGGAGAAAGTATTGTTCAATTCTTTATCCCGTAAATATTTGTGGAGTCTCTATTATGTGCCATGTGATGTTCTATAGGCTGTAAAGGATAAAAAACAGAAGAAGGTTAGGGGCAGGAATACTGAGAGGGTGGGGGTGGAGGTTGTATTTGTGAAAAGGGTATCAGGGTGGGCCTCCTTGAGGATGTGACAGTTGGACAAGGAGACTTACTAGGAATGACCAGGAAGGTAGGAGGAGGACCAAGGGACGACATAAAAATGTTGTCTTAACTATTTAAAAAGTCATGGTAGACATGTAATTTCACTTACATGTGGAATTTAAAGGATAGAATAGAATATTCTAGAAAGGATAGAATAATTGAACAAACAAAATTGAAATGGACTTATAGACACAGAGAACAAACTGATGGTGGCTGGGGGGTGGTTTAGGGGGGCTGGTGAGAAAGCGAAGGGACTGAGGAGTAAAAATTAATAATTACAGAATATTCACAGGGATGTAAGTATAGCACAGGGAATATAGCCAGTAATATCGTAATAACTGTGTATGGTGCCAGAGGAGTACTTGAATTATTAAGGGGATCACTTTATAAAGTATATGCTTGTCTAACCACTACGTTGTACACCTGAAACTAGTACAAAATAAGATTGAATATCAACTGTAATTAAGAAAAAAAAGTCATGGCAGAAGTCATGGAGGGTTGGCCGCCTTTAGAATGTTTAATGTGATTTGGTCATCAGGAGCCGTAGTTTTGTGAAAGGTCTTGTCTTGGGTGTGAGTGTCCTCGGCCTGTGTGCTGAGAAGGGGCTCAGATGAGATTTCTGCTGGGCGGAGTGTAGCAGTGCCCAGGGAGCAGAGCGATACAACCAAGAGGTGTTTTTGTGAAACTGGAAGATGTGAGAGGTAGACATGCCTAGTCAGAGTCACAGCCAAATGAAGAACCAGAGGTAAGAAGGATGCACCTGATTCAAGATGGCGCCCCACAGCACAGAAGAGGGGAACCTCCCCCTTGACCCAGTGCAACCAAACACAAGAGAAGGCAGAAGGAGGAACTCCTAGTTCTGCCTATTGTAACTGAGGGTGTAGTTGAAATATACATCCCAGGGGGATGCCTCTCCGCACTGTTCTGAAAGCAGGATAAACCAGGGAGATAAATCAGAGAGACATTCCCCCAAGCTGAGCTGAGGAGGAGGAGTGTGCAGTCTCTTAGTTCCTACCAAGGTTAGAAATTAGGAATGTTGCGAATGCTGTGTCTAAGGCCTAACTCCCCAGGAACTCACTGCTGAGCCATGAGAGAGACAACAGGATAGAGCTTTTTTCCCAAAGAAACCATCAACTCAAGAGTTAACTGTCTACTGAAAAGGAGGTCAAAAAATTGGGAAATTACAAAAAAGGGACTGTTGCCCTTTGCATCTTTGGAGCCATACTAGTGACCTATGCCTGCCATAGATGGTACCCTGGTATCCCTTCCATCACAGGATGGCTTCCTTGGGTACCTGCATGAGTTGTGTGTGCTCTGTTTTGAGAGAATGGCAGAGAAAGCAGAGGGCTGGGGAACTGAGGTTGGAGGGATGCTGGTTTAATGAGTGGGATCTCCCAGATAAGGTGCCTTTTCTCTCGGGGACCTGGGCAGCCCATTCTGCCCATTAGGCACCATACAAGGTATTTAGAGGCTCGAGAAAATATTTGAGAACTGGAAATGTGTTGGCCCAAAAGAAAACCCTAAAATTGAAGTTAATAAATATTTAGTTTGCAAAACATGACATAATGACCCCCTTTTCATTGCTAAATTGAGTATTCATAAAAATTATACTGCATGAGAACAATGCATGGACTTTCTTTCTACAAGAATTCCTATGTACACAGGGCACAAGAGCTGTCAGGAAACCATGATTTACATTGCTCATAGTCCCATAATTTCAAAAACAAAACTGCAATTGCAGAATTTATTTATTTATTTATTTATTTACTTTAATCCTCACCTGGGGATATGTTTTTATTGATTTTTAGAGAGAGAGAAAGGGTGGGAAGAAAAGAGGGGGGAGAGAGAGAGAGAGAAAGAAACATCGATCGGTTGTGTTCTGTATGCATCCTGACTGGGGATTGAACCCAAAACCTACGTGTGTGCCCTGACTGGGAATGGAACCTGTGACCTTTTTGGTTTATGGGACAATGATTCAACCAACTGAGCTACCCTGCCAGGGTTGAGAATGTATTTTTATAGAAAAAAAAATATACCCTCTAATGTCTGATGTGGGTACCTTTTAATAAGTGTGTGGTGTGGAATAGAGCTGAGACCTCCAAAAACAAGTCTAGAGACTAAGAGGGTGTGAACAGAGCCCCGACCTGAGTTCGTGTGTTGGACGCCAGGGGACTAGCACTTATTTAATCTGTACAGCTGGGAAGCCAAGGTGCAGAAAGCTAACATAGCAGCTACATTACAGGCTTGAGAGAAAGGGCCTTCCGTTGTGGGTCAGGTTCGTTAGGTAGAAAAGCACTTTTGCAGCGGCTTCCTGTGCAATAATTCTGCCTAGCCCCCCCCACCTCACCTCTAACCCCCTCTTCCTTCCATAACACCGCCTCATTCATTTACTTTAGCGAGTCCTTTCTGGAACAAATTCTCACATAGCAACCCTTTCCAGAATGCTACAGTGACAAGAGTTCTCAAAGGCTGTGATTGATGGGATTTGAAACACTCTTTCTTTTTGGAAATATTTATATTTGATCCCTTTTGGACAGGCTGCACATAACTAGAGCTTATCACATCGCTGGAAACCGGGAGCAGATTCTAAGAGACGGCAACCCCGAGCCGAGGCCTGGAGAGTGAAGACGAATCTCCGTTTGTGCCTTGTAGTCCTCAGGCCCGTCACTGTAAATAGCGTTTGGAAAAGATTGGGGCGATCATGATCTATTACTTGGTGGCAGTGATTCTGGTTGTTATGCCTTCAACAGTGATTTATCATTCTCTGTAGTGACACAAATCATGGTCCTTGCCCGCCACTCGGAATGTACATAGGATCTGCCGGCTGGAACAGTGACGAATTCGTGTTTATATCCTAACGTTTCAAACCTGAGCTCAACCTGACCTGCGACTCCCATTTGGGAAGTTTGTTCAACACGCATTTTTGAAAATCTCTTTGGTTTCGCTGGTATTACAATAAGACTCTCTTTGCCACTTCCTGGGGTGGGGGCGGGGGGCGTTGGCTAATGTGAAGTGGTGCAAATAGTGAGAAGGTCAAATCTGAGATAAAACCACTTTCTCAATTTTTTCTTACCTGTTATCCTTTTAGCAGAAATAATATACAGTCAGAGATTAGCACAGACTTGCCTTGTTCCAACCCTCGATGTCCTTATGAAGAGGACAGCCTTGGTGGTTTGATCTTTCCAAATCTGAACATCAAGGAGGGTCTAGTAATCTCTGCCTTTGTTTGAAGTATGTACGGGCTTTTGCGGACAATTGTTTGTGTCTGCGCGTGCGTCCTGTGGGTGGGGCCAGTCAGGGAACCCAGGCCTTTTCGGGCTGCCCTTTAATGCAATAGATTCTCTGAAAAAGATTCTCTGGGAAGTCATGGGAGGTCTACATGAAAACGCTACATGTCTTTGGATCACATTCATTCCTGTGAAGTGTGAGAGCCATATGAAATTTTTAAAAAATGGAAAAGTCTCCCCTTTCCTATCTGGAATGATATTTCTCTTCTATACGAATCGATTGCCCTTTCTTTCACTCACACGAGCGACCCAAGGGATTAGGAAACAATAGAGTTGGAATTGGTCACATTGAAATGGATAACTTAAACAGCTGTGTTTCAGACCTGAAACTTTTCGTTTTAGGTATTTGTCCTAGATTCTCAGTTTTGAGACAGAAAAGGAAATCATGCTCCAACCCGGTGAAGCGATGGAGAGGGTGAGTTTCCCCCAGGGCTCCGCCATCAACAAAGCACCGGCCCTTCCACCCGGCAGGCGGTAACGGGCTGCAGACTTGCCCCACCTGATGCCCTCGGTGTCCTTGCTCACCCGCAGACTGTCCCCGGTTTTCAAATGCCTGTCAACAAGCTAAGATGACAAATTTGCCTGTGATAATGTGCTGAGGCAATATGCATTTTAGCTGAAGTCTCCTGGAATCAACCCTGCGCGCGCTGCCGAAGCCCGCAGAGACTTCGAGGGCAGGATTTCAGGTGAGTGCAAATCCAGGAAAACGGAAGCGCGTTGTTGTTGGTGACACCTGTCATCTCACTTCTTTGCCGGCCACACGACCTCTTTTCTGCCTTCCTTTTCTGATTTTTTAGATGTGGAATTCTGAGTCATTCTCAAAACAATAGAAATTTCACAAGTATCATCGGAAGTGACATTAATTTGCTAATTTAAAACCCAGAAGAAGAGGAATGACAATAAATTTTCACTACGTACCAATGCTTTTCAGAGTACTGTGTCATATATAGTAGGTTATTAATACCACCCCGGAGCCTTGGCAAACACCATTCTTTGCCACATTCTACTTTTTCATAAACATCTTATCTCATCCAACCTAACATAACTCCTAATACTTTATATAACCATGAAATTCAACACTCCACCTTCATTGGATAGATCTTCTTTTCCAAAGCGCAGTCTTTCTTAAACTCACTTCACATGACAACAACATTAATTGCTATTTTATGCACATACACAGACAGACTTCTTCACAACTTTACTTCTTGGTAACTTACAAGTACACTGGTTGACAGCATCCTCAATTAGCAGAGTCATTTCCATATCCTGGACATATACATTGATCAGAAAAGATGACAATTTATTTTTAGACAGACGCAGGCTGCATATTTTAAATATATTTCCCATTTGGCAAAAATGGTGTTGTAGCTAATGTATG
The DNA here is from genome assembly GCA_004026545.1 of Mormoops blainvillei. Taxonomy (NCBI): domain Eukaryota; kingdom Metazoa; phylum Chordata; class Mammalia; order Chiroptera; family Mormoopidae; genus Mormoops; species Mormoops blainvillei. Next base: position 74,642 of record PVJD01004785.1, on the reverse strand, counting down.
CACAATATTTCCAAAAACATTGGTCCTTTCCCATAAATATCTTCCATATTTTTTTTCAGTGAGTAATAAAAAAGGTTGAGGTGGGATGTGTTTTACCCCGCCACATTATATCATTCCTATTTTTCCTCTTTGTTGGATGGCAATCGGGGGCCCCGGTGCCAAGCTTTGGAAGCAACAGCATCTGGCTCCTTGGCAGCTCCTGCGGGCAGACTTGTTGCCAGCCTCTAAGCTGTGTCTGGGTCTGTTGCATGGTTTGGCTACAGATGGACTCTCTGGGTTGCCTCGTGCTTCTGGAAGCCAGTCCTGGCTTTCCTTTGATTCTGAGGACTTTACTCATTTTTATTCATTTGTGAAGAAGGGCCCATCCAAATGCTTTATGAGACCAACACTGGAGAACATTAATGGATCAAATGTTGCCTTTGAAAAGGCAGAGGTCAGTGTGTGTTTGGACAGGAGACGTGGCATTCTGAGGGTGGGTCTACACGTGTCCATGAACTTCCATTCTAAGGGGATTGGAAAGAGGCCAACTGCGGGTTAACTTCTCTTCCTTCCCCAGGATGAGGCTGTGTGGCTACCTGGAGAGACAGAAATATGGGAGAGCTCAGACTTCCTCGGAGCAGTAAAACCTTCCATATCTTTTGTCTTTTTAATGAGTCAGACCCTGAGGAAATGAACACACATGACAAAGGCCTTCTCGTCTTCTCTCCTGTTCCATATTATTGCCCCATGAGTGAGGGATTATACTGTGGCCAGAGAGAAGGGTGAACATTAAGTCTGAATTTAGTCTGAATTAAGCATGGATATCAAAGCCAGATCAGTCACCTTAGTGTTCCCTGAACCTCTGGCCCATTCGGGTTTCTTAGCACTATGAATACTTGTCACTGCTGATTTTTAAAATCACTCTGATCTACTAAAAACCCTATGTCCTGCACATACAAACACACCCATTTCTTAATTAAGTATACATTATTTTAAGGATTATTATAAGAATTTCATGACATTTCTTGAGCGCATTTACTCTCTCATTGATCCATTTGTTAGAAGCTATTTATTGAACACCTATTATTTGCTAAACAGAAAAAGAAAAACATTGTACTGGGGCAAGATGGGAAATGAAACGATTATCAAATCAAGTAACAAGATACTTTTCGATAGTAATAGTGCTGTAAGAAAAATAAGACGGTCACTCGATGGAAGTGTTTGTGGGGTAAGGAGAGTTACTTCAGATTGGTTGGGAAGGATTATTCAAGAAAGTGACATTAGATCTAAGACCTAAAAGGTGAACTAGTTAGAAGGTGGTTGCCCTAGTGCCACGGTCTGTTTCAGATGAGGATAGCAACAATACCTGCATGTACTGAGTGATTATTGTGTGTTAGGGACCGGAGCTGTTTCATCCTAGGGCAGTGATTTTCAACCTTGTTCATCTCCTGGCACACATACACTAATTACTAAAATTCTGCGGCACACCAAAAAGTAGGTTTTTTGCCGATCTGACAAAAATAGGTATAATCTTGATTAAAAAAAATAGTGATAGTAATTACCTACCCTTTTTGCTCCAAAGTGACTTTTTAATAAATCAGGTGCTTATACTTGTATATTTCTGGTACCAAGAACGAACCAATCAGAGAACCTCATTATGCAACATGACCAATAAGATGCAACTGTATTATGTGATCGATATATTTATGATTCAGGAGTGGGCATTCGCACAGGATGGCTGGCTATTGTTATGTTGGTCGTTGTCTTTTTTTTTTTTTTTTGGACAGTCTAAGGGAAAAAGAGTCCATGTCCCTGACTAAATAGTCAGGTATTGCATGTTTAAAAAATTTTTGTGGTACACCAGTTGAAAATCACTGTCTTAGGTGGTCTGCATTAAAAAAAAACAAACACACCCTGACTTAGGGGTTATTGTCTTCATTTAATACACGAAGAAAACCCCACAGGATTTCAACCTTTGTATGACTAATTCGGGCAGATGTGTTGCCTCCTCATGCTATGAATCCAAACCAGAGCAGAAAACCATCAGCTTATTTTTTCCTGTGTGCCCTTAAATAAGAAAGCTATGAAGTTAAAAAAGATGCATGCAGATATCAAAGCCTTACGTATTGATAAAACAAACAACTTTCTTTCCTAAACACTATTTGGGGTTATAAAAAAACGTGGCAGATTGCTCGCAAAAACCACAAAGAACTCAGACAGAGATCTTGGTTAATCAAGGCTTAGGATTGCTTTTCGTGCAGTTTAAGAATAATGAATGCAATTCTGTTTCTAATACAGAAAAGCTGGCTTTTCCTAGAAGACCTCACATGGCTGTTCCTTCAGCCCTAAGTTCCAATGGCTTTGGGGATGTTTCTCAGTATACCCATGGGTCATGGAAAAGAAAAACTTTTCTCCCTGAATTTTTCAGATGATTCCAAAGTCACCAAAGTTATCTACTTACTTAAACTGAAAGCTTCTGGAGATATTGAAAATAATAATTTCTAATATACCTAGAGGTAGGAAAGGGTTCTGTCAGCAAATATGGGTATTTATTGTTACCTATTTTGCATTTAACAACAAACACAGAAGTACTACAAGAGAGTTTCACTTCTACAGGGCTGTGACCAGCTAATGGCAGGAAATGTGCAATGTAGCATTGGTGTATTCTCAGCTCATCACTACTTAGGAAACTTCTCCAATTTTTATTTTTCGTTTTTTACAAATGTCAGTTACCCATTACTTTTATATTAGTTCCCACTTGTGGTATCTTGTCACTTTCTATAAATAGCAGAAGTTTGTTCTCATAAACTTATATTAAATATCATCACACTCTTTCGATTAGTCTAAATAAGTCTAATCTAATTAATGTAAAAGATCCTTATTGGCCAAGCAGAATCCTCCAAGATGATGTTTATTTAGACTCAAGTGATTAAATCCTTTGAATCAAATACTCAGAGACTTTTAAAAATAAAATATTTGACTGAATTGACCACTCATTTGCCTGAATGTATCAATTGATTTAATTAAGAGAATAGAACGAATTATACATACATATTTCAATTATAGCATTGAAATCATTTCCATCTGAAGTTCGTTTTTTAAACCTCTGCCTTTGGACAGAATAGTTTTCTTTATACTAAAACTTCGTATACTCTACCTAGGAGCAAATACTTCCTCGAAATTCTGCCACTTGGTTTATGTCAGTTGGAAATGTTATGTCAGCTTAAAATATTATGAAATCTTTACTCTAACTTATTATTGAAATATAGCTACTTTCATAGACTTATCACAGACATTAGGTTCTGAGCATATTGACCTTAAGATTGCATGAGCAGTAACTTATTATTACTTTAATAAAACACTTTTCTAGAACATTTAACTTTTCTGGCCTCAAACCTAATAGCTTTTGGGCTTCTTCTGGTAGATAATGGGATTCTTTGAAAATACGATATGTGAGTCCAGGTGATTAGAATCAGCTCTAGGAGCGAGGCGTGGTCAGAGGGTGCTGTCAGGGCCCCAGCATTCCACAGGGCCTTCCCCTTCAGCGTAGGCAGCATCTGGTTGAGTGACAGCGTGTTGTGTTATGAGTCCCACATTATAGCATGGTGTGGGCAGCCTCGTGGCACAGTTGCCATGATAGACCCTGAGTCATTTGATCTCCTGGATATATCATCTCTAGTGTGGTGAGCGCATGGACGCTGCGGGCCTCTGGTCCTAGGACCCGCCTGACACAAGCGAGGTAGAACCTGTGTGGAGAATGTTGTGAAGGTCTGCGGCTCCATGCAAACAGCCCTGAGGAGACAGGAGCAGAGGGTTGGAGTACGTCTTAGGAAAGATTAAGAAACTTGTTTACGTTGTATCTCCTCCTTCCCCATCTGAAAGTTCCCATGGACTTCCTGCATTCATGGATCCCTGATGGTGTTGCGGCCCCTGCTCTCCTCAAACCTCTCACAAGTGGGAGCTATTTTTATTCTACATCCTACATATCACAAGCCCCAGAGGTGCAATGAGTGTCCTTTCCTCTTTCCTTCTTCAAAACCCTTCTTCATGACTGATTGTTCCTCCCCGTTTCTTGAGCCGACTGACCTCTCAGCGTCTCTCGGTCACTCAGAGATGACCTTGGCGCCTTGCTCACTGACCCCCATTGCCCCTGTCATCATTCATGGTGACCTCGTCATGACATTGATAATCCAGCTATCATCTGGCCTTAGTTTCTTGATCTCTGTTGCTCCAAAGATCTCTAGAGGTCTGCAACACCTTTCCATGGCCATCACTAACAACAACTACACTAAAATCTGCAGATACTTCCCAAAATCTCAAGTGTAGGCACCTTGCTCGTTGACCACCATCCGCTGTCTTCCCTGTTAATGTTCTGTTATCCCTTCTTAACAGCACTGTGACACTTGCATGACTGACCATCCATTGGCCCGCCTCTACTTTTTCACTGTTCCATCCCTACTACCATCCACACACACACACACCAGCACTTCCTTTCTTAGTTTAGCTTCCCGGTCCAGCAGTGTAAACACTTCTTTGCAAATGCCCTTAACAACTGTACCTCTTCCTTCCCCGATCATGCATGCTTATTAAAATTCCAGTACTTGCTCAGCCTACCTATTCATTTATTCTTTGCTGGGACTCAAAAGCTGAAAGTCGCTGAGCTGAAATCACTTTGCCACCACTTAACTGGAAGCATACCCGCTTCTTTCTAAGGCCAACTCCTCTCCTTATGATCTGAAGCTCGTCTCTTGTGCTCTTCTCAAGGGCATTGCTCCTGCAATTATTATATCTCTTTCTTCCTTAATTTCTTATATTCATTTGCATCAGCAAACAAACAAGAATCAATAGCAAAGGCCCTTGACTCCTCTTCTCATTTTATGTTTAATTTCTTTTCTGTGCTTCCCTTCCTAGGAAATTCTTTGAAATAATTGTTATGATTGTTTTCATTTTCTCGCCTCTCCATCACTCTTAAAATGCAAAATTTTGCCCCGCAATTGCACTGGATTGGCTTTGTTCAAGGTTATCAGCTCCAAAGCTGCGAACCGGCTCTTTGCCCTCCTCCCTTCTAGACCTCTGGGCAGCATTTCGCGTGTGTCATTACCCCTCCTTGTGAAATCCTTTCTTCCCTGGGCTTCCAGGACGGCACGTTGGTGGTCCCCTGGCCTCATCGGCTGTAGGCTAAATCCTTCGGATGCCTCCTCCTGTCCATTTCTCTCTCCGTGTTGGGGTACCCAGGACTCTGCTCTTGACTTTCTAATTTATCCACACTGTCCGAGGGCAATCTGGTCCAGCGTCATGGACCGAAGGCTTCTCTGTACATGCCGACCATTGTATCTGTTTATCCAGCTCCGACATGCCTTCGTGCTCCAGATTCAAATGTTCATCTGCCTGCTTAACATCCTCACTCAGACAGCAAAACCGGCGTCTCGCAATCAGCAGCGCCAACACTAAACTCTTGATTTTCCCCTCCTTTCTGGTCGCTTCTACTCCATCACAACCAAGCTTCCCCCTTTCAGTTTACGGCATCACAACTGCACAGACTAAAAACGTTTGAGTCATTGCTGACTGTTCTGTTTTCTTCAAAATCTACATCCAACCTACGAGTAAGTCCCAGTGGTGCTCCTTCTAAAATGCATCCCCACACTGACTGCATGACCATCCCAACTGCTACAACTGTGGTCCAAGGTCCCATCGTCTCTCATCTAAACCATCTCCCTGTCTCTCTTCTTGCCCCCTACTGGCCACCTTACACAGGGTAGATGAAGCAATTTTTCTAATGTATAAATCAGATTATGCAACTCCCTTGCCTAAAGCTTTCTGATGTCTTCAATTAGGCTGGAAATGAAGTTCCAAGTGACCACAATGATCTGGTTCTGCCTCCTCCTCTAATCTCTCCAGGACCCCCTCTGCCTGCTGCTGGCTCTGCTCCAGCCTCATGGTCTTTTCAGCCACACTGTCATCCTTGTCCTGACAGTCTGGGGTCCCGGTCCCTCAGATTTCTGTGCCAGCCTCCCTCTCTTTCGGGCCTCAGCTGCAACAGCCCTTGTCAGAGGGACTTCCTCGTGCCGTTGCTCAAATGATGGGCTGGAAGTCCCCAGTCCCAACGTGCTCTCTCTTATAGTGCCCTGTCTTACCTTGGGGCACCCTGGCATGCCTGAAATGATCACATTTGTTTGTTTTTTAGGGTTTCTCCCTGTCTTCCTTAATTAGAATATTAGATGCTTAAGAGACTAAAAGCTAAGATTATGTTTCTTCCCATCTATCACGGAAAAGTGCTGTATGGCTTAATAAAAGAAACGTACTTCTTTAATGTGACTATTCTCATCAGTAATTCTCCCACTAATGAAAACATCAAAAAACACCCAGTGGACCACCCTACAATGCTCAGAGTGAAATACGAATAGATCACAGATATATCTACATATGTATAATTGATATCTTTTGTGTTTCCTGATGATTAATTGGCAAGAACAGGTGTTTGGAGAGTAGCAACTGCTCTTTGGGAGATTTTAGCAAGGTCTACAGTGGAGCTGGGCACCGGTCACGTGAGCATACTTAAAGGTATATTCCTGTGAACTTTGATAAATTTGGTTTACTCTTTTGCCAAAGTGTAGCTTTTGTTCAGACTGGCAGCAGCTGCACCTGATGCCTCTTGTGGACACAGAACTCTGCAGGTTTGGGGGGCTGCTCCGGGCCTCGGGGTACGTGAGTTCTGAGATGGGGCTTCCTTCCTCGTGGGACAGTGAGGCCCATGGGGGCACTGGGTGACTAACCCCCAGGCGCCACTCCCTACCAGGAGGGGTGAAGTCAGGAGCGGGGTACAATTCCAGGAGCTGTGGAGGTGGTGTCACATGGCTAGAAGCACCTTCGGCAAAGCTTAAGAATATTAAGAAATACAAAGTGAAGAAGGAGGGGGTCATGGCAAAGGCATGCAAAGAATCCCTTTGCAGCGCGGACTCAGTGCAGGAGGAAATCCTCCGGGAGGGGAAGTGAGTCAGAGCTGGGGAAGGCTGACAATTGCCCTGCAGGGGGGACTTGGTCGTTTACATCCTTGGGCTTAAAAAAAAAAGCCAACCCCAAAGCAAAACTCCCCGATTGCTCCCCGCCCCACTGTGGAATCCTGGAGAAGGTGTCTTGGGAAGGGTCTTTGGGAGAGTCCGTTGTGTGGGCAGGAGCAGGTCTGGGGCCACTCTCTAAAGGACAGCCTCCCTGGACGGCACCAGGAGGGCCCCTTGAAGGCATTTCCGGTGTACCTGGGGCCTCTCTGGGGAGCTGGCAGTGGTTCAAGAACTGTGCCTTGTCCCCTCTTGTTAGAATAGAAAACTAACACTGGGTATGGAACACTGAGGGAGGTGACCTGTCGTTCGCATTGTGCTGCAAGTTCCTGAAGCCACCAACAGTAAATGCTTGAAACAAACTGTGGGAAACCTTGCAAAGATCCATCTAACACTGAAACAAAGGCCACCCGAAGTCCAGAAAAAGGTCACCAGAAAGCCGTGTGCAGTTTACCTGGGAAGCCCCAGGGAGCTGTGTGAGGGGCATGGAGGGAAATTGTCGGCTTGAGCTTTGAGCAAACTCCACTTCATCGATTCTCTTTTCACTAACCTAACCTGAAGCCCACTCTCAGAAAGCGAGGGAGACCTCCTCCGGATTTTTCACAAAGTCACTGGTTAAAGGACCTTTGTGAACATTGGGAAGTTTTATTTAAAGGATAAACCCCTGAATATACCACTTCCGCCTGGCGTGGAGGGTCTTGACATGACTCATTCTGCCATCTGGTATGACATTGTCCTGTGAACCGTTGGTGGCCTTGGAGGACCCTGATGCTACAGCTCATCTCCTTGTGAGGAAATGGCCCACTAACGCCAAAAGCGAGCAAACACACACACCAGCGTGTGCCCGGGCAAAGAACGCCTGACAAGGCCCACATGAGAAGCAACAACGTGCCCTCTGCCTCGCCACATGGGGCCCTCCCATGGGTGCCTCTGTCAGCCTCCTGTTTAGAATTTCACTTGTGCTTCACATAAATGTCAAGGGATGATAAGAAGCTACTTATTACGCTGGTGGGTTCAGACTCCTGATGTATGCCATCACCTTGAAAGAGTATTTCAAGTGTGATTTAGTGGAATTTATTTGATATTTATTCAACAATCACTTGCCTATTCTCTATGAGTCAGCCTTGTGGAATCCCTGGGGACCCAGAGAAAGAAAAGACATAGTTCCTGCTGTCACGGAGCTCATGGTCTGCGAGAAACATAGACCAGCAAATCAACAATGACAATTTCGAGGGCCATGCTGTCTGGGAAGTAGGCAGAGCATGTCAGGGTGGGGGTGGGTGGGTGCAGGTCAAGGTGAAGGTGAAGGTATAGATGCTTCAGCTGAGTTTTCAGGGAGAAATACGAGTTAGCCAAGAGAAGAGGAGGGGAAAGTGAAATCCCAGACCAGAAAGAACAGATGCTGGGTTTGGGTGTGCGAGGGAGCAAAGAGGCACTGCCAACGATCTGACCGGAGGGTAGGTGCTTGTGGGCGCCGGGGAGGGGCTGTGGTGGGCAGGGACAAAGCAATAAAGATCGTTCTAGGGTACATGAAGGATACTGACATTCACTCCGAAGGCTGCGGGAAACCTAGCCTGATTAGACTTATCTTTTCGAAAAACATTCTGGTAACATTCATAGCAGACAGGATAAAGAGGAACAAGACTACAGGTTTAGGATGAAGGTGAAGGTATGAGACTGAGAGATCTTTCCTCAGTAGAATTGACCAGAATTGATGACCCACCGTATAAAGTTGGAAAAGGAGTTGGGGGCACTGCTCAGGTTTCAGATTTAGACAAGCCCACTTTTGTTTATAGATGCCACATCAGAACGGTAGATGTTTTTTAAAAAAGGAGACATTGTCCCAAGTGAACATTTTAAAGCTGCTAAGGCAAACTTAAATATCTTCATTTCACAAGCTCGTTCTTGGTTTCACTTGGAAGCAAGCGGCAGAGAGCTTTCAACAGCCAAGAGGCACCTGGTTGCAGAGTTGAGTTATGATGGCTTGATGTTCTCAGGATATATTACAATTCCCACTTAGACGGGGTGTGACCTTGAATGCACAAAGGGTGACGATCTCAAGAATAGAGATTCTGCTGCCATGCAAGCGAGGTGTATAAATATGAATGTCAAGCCACTCCAATGCGTGAAAGGCTTTTAAAATGCCTGAGAGTTCCAAAGTGCACTGGGCCCCACACAAGCACAATGAAATGATAATGAAGACAACCAGAAGCAAGGACCACCCACCAGTGGTTTTATTGCTGTAACTAGGAATGAAGGGTCTCCCTGGAACTATTGACACTGGATGGCATTGTCATTTTTAGCACATGCTAAAGCTGTGATTGTGAAAGGAATTGTCTCTGTGAAGCCAGAGCTAGACTATTTATGGATGCCCTGCCCCCACCGCATTCCTGTACCGTGGCCATAGGTAAGAAAAAATGGAAAGTGGCCGCTTGGTTGCCACGCATCTTCCCACCAATTCCCTGTCCGTGCTTAATTAACCGAGGAAGAAATATGCCTCCGACCTCTTTCTGGAGAGCCTGCAGCTTAAGTTCATCAGAGGTTCCTACCTTCCTATTTATTCCCTGGTTTTCTGGGAAACCTTGGGTCATGGTCCCTTCCTGGGCCACCCACAAAGCTATAGGTCAAAGGACTGCCCTTAACCTTGATACAAGTTTCTTTCTCCAACTCTAAGAAGGGACAAAACCACTTGCTTTAGTCTGCGGAATGCAAATATTAGATAATAGTAACTCCATTGTGCCTGCTTTAGAAATACACGTATGTATGTGAACACACACACACACACACACGTGCACACGTGCATAAAATGCTCCCACTTACGTGCTGGGAAGGGGGCTCAGGGGAACGGTGTGGGCTCGTCTTTTCTCTACTTCATTGTTAAGAATACCGGGTACGTGGAGACTGTGTTGAGACTTTAGTGGTTTTCAAGCCTTTGCTTCTGGTTTTTTTAATCCATTGTCCAACATGAGGGGTGGGAAGGGAGACTGAGTGGTGAAAACTAAGTGGCCAGTTTTGGTTTCAGCCAGTCATGGGAGTAGGCCAAGGAAAAGGACTTTGGGGACAAGTAAGTTGATGCCTTTTCTTCTCCTCTGACGAGTGTGGTTTCACTCATCCCACGTGTTCCATTCAGCTGCAGGTCTGGCTTTTTTTTTTTTTTTTTGGTGACTTCTAGAATGAGGGATTCATTCATTCAAGAAACATTGTGTGCCCAGCAATGGAGCAAGTGAGGGCCAACAGAGCTGGTGGGGATCCCCTTCCCAGTACCTACCAAGAAAACTTGCTGAGACAGACACCAAATGTGTCGGTATAAAGCAAAAATGAACAATCTGCCAAGTAGGTTCATCATGTCATAGGGACTTGGGAGTGTCAACAGGGGGTGAGGGCACCAGGGAAAGGCCCAGTGAAACCTAAATCTAGCAGCCAATGAGTGAGGTCTAAGACGCCCATGGAGCAATTGTTAAAAGGCTCTTCAGCTGTAACAAGCTTCGGAGACAGTGCCCAACCACAGGGAAGCATGTGGATTGGGAGACTCAGCCCTGGAATGAGGCACACCTGGTTTGGATTTTACCTGTGCCTTTCATGAACTGTGTAACCACAGGTATGCCAATCTCACCCAGCCTTGGTTTCCTCATCAGTAAAACTGGGCATAAAAATAATGTAGCTTTCTCGTGGAATGAATGCGATGTGATGTGAAATGGTGCTTGGCACATCTTAGTTCAATAGCGAATTAGCTATGAGTCTATGATTACACTACATGGAGACAATGCCAGGAGTACAGGTAGAGGATGGGTTTGGGCACAGAGTAAGGGAAGACATGACTCGTGACCCTGAATTTTACCAGAATTCTGACTTCCAAATCAGGTGTAGCTTTGGCATTTGATAGCTCTTCTGGATATCGTTGGCCTTGTTCATCTCCCATCCTCCCCCCAACTCACATGCACTGCCCACCAGCTTCACTCAATCGCAGTGCATGCAGGTTCACTGGGCCATGTCAGGCCACTGTCACCACCAGGGAGACCACCTGTAACATGGTTTGTTTTCAGCCCCCTAAACTAACAGGCTAAGGGCATGTCTGAAAACTGACTACCTTATTTCACCACTTTCAGCAAAGGTTTACATTGTCTGCAGCACAAATTTTGCTGGATTTCCAGCAGGAACCTTGTACCCAATGAACCTGAAGTTATAGCCTGCAAAAAAACTCTCCATTTCCTTCCAGCGGGGAATTTTTCTTTGACCAGAGCCCATCAGAAAGCTCCCCAGATTACAATCCTGACTTCGAATGAGTCTCAGGTGTGTCTGTATCTCATGCCCAAGGAGAGTTTCAGGTCGGAGGGAATCCTGGCAAATATACCCAGCTTCCCACTCACGAGGAGTGCAGGATGGAGGAGGAGGGAAGGAGACAGAGAGGAGAGAGATAAAGAAGGTAGACAAGACTGAGAAAAAATTACGTATATATTTATGACTGATGGAATCTGACATGGCTTTGGAGAAAAAAATCCCTGAATTCAGAAATAATAACTTTTCATTAAAATTTTTTTAAACTTTTCAATGACAGTTGATATACAATATTACATTAGTTTCAGGTGTACAACATAATGACTAGACATTCATATAAGTTATGGAGTGATCACTTTGATAAGTCTAGTACCCACTTGGTACCATCCATAGTTATTAACTTATAGTTACCATAACAATCACTTATCTAATGACTCCAACTGAAAGAAATAATTATTGTTGGTAAATTTGGTTATAATTTACTAAAGACGAATCTGTATTTCATATCTGATGCAGACTGCAACTATCATAGAATGCAAAATGAAGGATATGGTATGGCAAATTATAATCCAAGCAAAAAATTGGATATTTGTACCCAAACAATGATTCCCTCTTACCCACTGTCCTGTAAAACCCTCTGAGCCTACATGTAATGTCTGGATATGACGTGTTACAATATTGGGTGCATCTAAACGTCATGGGGTTGTGAGACCATAACTAATAGATCTTGATGTAAAGTCTATGGTGTTCTCTGAATTTTTACTAGCTTTTGGAATTTAAGTTTGTGTGGAGCTGAGTTAATAAGCACTTGCATACACCCAAGGACTCTGAATACTTTTGAGTTAGGTTAAAAATTTCTCAGAAAATTCTTGGTATCTGATACAGATACCAGTTACAACTGAGCTATTTGTCCTCCAAAAGCAACGAGACATAGAAGCATTATTCACAATAGCCAAAAGGAGACCCTACGCAAGGGTCTATCGACAGATGAATGGATAAAGAAAATGTGGTACACACACAATGGAATATTATTCAGCCATAAAAAGGAAGGAAATTCTGATACATGCCACAGCATGCATGAACCTTAGAAACGTTGTGCTAAATGAAATAGGCAAGTCACAAAAAGATAAATATTGTATAATTCCACTTATATGAGATACCTAGATTAGGCTAATCCGTAGAAACAGAAACAAGAGGGGCTGCGGAAGGGGGATCGTTTAGCGGTTACAGAGTTTCCAATGAAGAAGTTCTGGAAATAGACAGTGGTGATGGTTACACAACATTATGAAAGTACTTAATACCATTGAATTGTACACTTAAAAATGGTTATGATGCTAAGTTTTGTGTTATGTACAGTTTACCACAATTGAAAAGACAGGAAAATACCACTAAGCTCTCACGTTTTGGGACCTGTTCTTTGCATCTAAAACTTCTGAACAACAGGAGTTTATTTTGTTTCTTGGTGTTCTAACAACATTCATTAAACTATTCCTCACAAAATGGGATCAGGGTCCTCGGGGAGTGAACGAGGCACACACATAGAGATGAAGAAAGATGCTCCTGGAACATTCAGGTTGTTGCGATCGTGCCTGAGGAGAACAAGTGAGGGATGGGAGGGTTTTAAATAAAGACAGTAAAACACATTCAAGTTTTAAAAGAGACAAGAATCAGCAGTGAGAAATATAGTGATGAGAAAGGAATAAGGAAACTCGTGGAAGGATATGAGAAGCGGTGTTAGTACCACTGGAAGGTTTTTGCTCATTTTTTTTCTTTATCCCTTAGGGAGAAGTTAATTTTTTTTCTTTTCCAACATCTAGTACTACTTTTAGAAATACCACTAAGCAGTTAGTATATTATCCTACCCTAAACATTCATCCATTGCAATTAAGATCATGTGTACAAGGGAGCCAGCCTGGCTTCCCCTGAATGCTCACCATAGATGAACCCTCTTAACCTGGGAGAGGTCACTATAGAACTTGTAGAACTGCTCACGATCTCCATCTTGGTCAGACAAGATTGAAATTATTTAGAAATAAAATTCTTCAGTCTAAGAAATGTGTCCTAAGCCACCATTGGTACCCTTGGTGATTACATCAGGGAAGAACACACTGGTGGACTGAGGGGAGATTATCTGATGAGCCTGGGAATAATAGGGAGTGTTCCAGCTGCCATGGGACAGTTCAATGTCAGGGGACAGAGTTGTCCGTGTTAATATAAATGAAATAGGGACGAGAGGTAGGGTGGGAAACCTTGCAGAGAGAACCAATAAAATTCAAAGTGAGACTTTGGTGGCGGGGTACTTATGTGCCTTGTGTCTACAAACTCCCACCATCCCCTGTAAGATAGGAAGAGGGAGAAATAACGTGAATCGATCTGTGATGACTAGTCCTGGAGACATTAACTTTGGGGAAAGAACCAAGAATGTATGTGGGTGGAGTTACATGGCAGGAGCACTCAAGGTGGGTGTATAACCAGCCTCTCTATAATGAAGTTGACAGCTACCGTAGTTAGAGTCGCATCAGAGGTTGGAAACAGTGCAACAGGACTGTGCAGACTTGGAAAGCATCATCACGGAGGCACGTCAGGGAGGAACGAAGCAGAACTGCCTGTATCCCCATTACAGACACACTCTGATGGGACTCCAAGAGACACCCCTTATCCTGACTGAGATAAGAAAGAACTCCCGTGTGACTAGAAGCCCCATCCAAATGAGTCACATGTAAGGATGACTTTTGGCTGGTGGCTGCAGCTGCCGCTGACAGCCTTGGGCAACTCTGCCTGCTGGCCTTTTTTGCACAATGGGGAGTCATTCTGTCCCTCCCCGCCCAGGCCTGGGTCGGGAGGTCTGTTGATGGCTACTGCTGCTGCTGTTTCTCAGCTGTGCACAGCGAGGCCATGTGTGTGAGCCTGGGCACAGTGTGCCTTTGAGGTGGCTCTCCGGCCCATTCATTGCAGCTGTCCCACCTGTGCTGGCACCAAGCAGCTGCTGGCCCCTGTACACATCCTGCCCACGGAGCCCGGCCTGGGCCGAGTGCCCCTGGGCTCTGGGAGGCTGCTGCGGCCACGCCCTGCTGACCACTGCGACCAGGTCCTAGTCCCAGCGCTGGCGGCTATCTCTCCGCCAGTTGTTGAGCATTTCCTGGGCCCAGGTCATGACTCCAAAGTTGCCAGAGGCGGGTTAGTTCCCCACACTTGTTCTGTGACTTCAAAAGGCTCCACCGACCAGGAACCTCATAAATGTAAGCTCCTAATTGCAGGGGAGAAGGCTGAAGAAAATGTGGCTGAACCGATGGAAAGGTGTCACTCCTGCTGCAGAAACAACTCAGAATTTGCTGTCTGCGAGCAATCGGCTAGGAAGAACCCCACTCTTCCATAGGGAGCACGTGGGCCTCGCTGCCTCCCTGGGACCTTTGGTGGTGTGTTTACTGCGGCTGCTTTTAAATGCAATCTTGCCTGAATTAAAGGTTCTGCCTCTTAGTCAGCAACTTTTAAGCTGCACAACAGAATTAACTGATAATTTAAAATCTTATATCATTTGTGTACATTACTGGCGGTGGGGGCCATTTCACTGAAAAAAGGCTGGAAAATGAACTCACTTTTTGCTCATTCCATCATAATGACCTGAACTTATAAATTCACTAAAAATAATCTCTGTGGATTCTATGTCTATGTTAGACTTCCCAACATACACTGTTTCTACAGGGTTGGCTTGAGGGTTTGGAATTATATTTATAGCATATTGGATTGAAAATATTTCCCTAAAGGGAGTGACATTATCAAGATGACAACATAGGTCGCTCCTGACTTCTGTCCTCCTCACAAAAAGGCCATCTATCCACTACTCGTAGACAGGACACCATTGTGAAAATGCCTGAGCCTGGGAGTGAGGCCGAGGCCACATGGACCACCGAGACTGAGAAGGACCATACTTGACAGGTAACAGAAGCAGCTACCCTCTGATCATATCGCCCTCCCCCAGGCCAGCCCCGCACAGGCTAAGGGCTTCCCAGGCCTATAGTTTCTCCAGGGGCAAAACAAAGCCCAAAGCGGACACCCAGCTCTCTGAGCATTACACGGCACTTCATGGAAGGCCAACGTGGGTCTCGCCTCACAGGGATTGCTGGGGGAGCCTGTGGGCTCAGTCCCTGGAGATCAGATAGAGATGGAGAGGGGAGGAGAGTTTAGAGAAACCAGTGCTCGGGCCACGTCCCTGCCTGCAGTGAGCCCTGAGCAGAGGGCCAGCCAGCCCGGCCCTGTGCACCGTGGGTGGGGGTATAAATGGATGGAGCTGCCGTAGAAAACAGTATGAAGTTTCCTCAGAAAATTAAAAATAGAACTAACATATGATATAGTTGTTCCACTTCTGGGTATATCTGAAGGAAATCAAATCATTATCTGTAATAGATATCTGATTCCCCTTACTTATTACAACGTTATTTACAACAGCCAAGACATGAAAACCACCTAAGGGGCCCTAAAGAAAAAGTGACATGAATATGCAAGGGAATATTATTCAGCCATAAAAAAGAAGGCCATCCTGCATTCGTGACAGCCTGGACAAACTCGAGCGGCGTTATGCTAAGTGAAATAAGACAGATATGACAAATACTGAATGATCTCACGTATCTGTGGAATCTAAAAACTAAAGTCACAGACACAGAAAGCAGATTGGTGGCTGTTGCTGGGGTGGATCGGGGGGGAATTAAAGGGGGGTCAAAAGGTACAAACTTTTAGTTATAAGATGAGTATGTTCTGGGGATCTAAGGTACAGTGTGATGACTATGCTAACAATACTGCATTGCATATTTGAAAGTTGCTCTGTTACAAGAGTAGATCTTAAAATTTCTCACCACACGCATGTGTATGCATATACACATTCCATGGTGTATGAGGTTATGGATATGTTATGTTAATTAACCTTGTGGTAATCATTTGACAACACATATACATATCAAATTATTACATTGTACACCTTAAGCTTACACAATGTTGTATGTCAATTACATCTCAATAAATCTGGAAAAAAGAAGAAAAATACTTCCCTAGAATTTCTGAGCCAGAATTTTAAAACAAACTAGCTTCAAAACCACTTGAGTCTTAAAAGCTACTTGAATAAAATAAGAAAACTGATATTAATTTTATAGTCAATCCTGCTCTGTATAAACGCAGACTAAAATAGGAGGTTACCCCGTTGATGATAGAAAGGTGAAACAGTTAATGAAAACACAACATTAATAAAAAAATTATCATTTCAGAGATTTGACCCTTATCTTCAAGGTACTCATGGCAAAAAGGGAAAAGCTGATAAATCACGTATAACTGCAATTCTTAATTTGAATTTTCCTGTCCCTGCAGAGGATTCAGGGGTTTAAAAATTAATACTTGGTTTATTAAAATTAAAAATTCGCAAGGTCAGAAACTAATTTTAAGGTTGAACCTTAAGCTTTTAGGTTCAACTTACAAATCTTTTGATTCCAGTCATATGTCTACTGCCTTTTTTTCAACCACTTTTAAGAAACTTTTACTACTTAATTGAAGTCCCTTAAATATTTAAAACTGTACTTACAAAAATAATATACTCGATTTCTTTTTTAAATGCTTCGATTGTCTGATTAATAAACAAAATTTTCCCAAGTGCCTACCTTGCTCTTTTAAATGTAATAAAAGAAAACTTATACATATGATTAATTTTAAGCCCTTTAAACTGTTTCTTTATTGTTTACAACTTTGGTAATATTCTACTCTACTTTTCAAATTAATTTACTGAATTTCATATTTTAAATTAAAGTGTAAAGTTCGAATAATATTCTGTTATATATTGAAATGTGCCTATTTCTTTTAAACATTCCAAATATTCAATAGAGCAAATATGTATGTGTGTGTGTATACACACGCACCCCCCTGTATATAATTTCTAAGTTTAGTTAAAATCTCAATATATTTGTTTGATTTATTTCAACATCTACATATTTAACTCTACATCTTCCAAGTTTTAAAAAACCAAAAACCCGCTAAAGAAACGACTGTCATCCCAACCCAGGCAAGTATATTAGGTTTCTTAAGGACCCAGAGGTAGTCGTTTTCAAATAAGGGGACTTGATTCTTGCTGCAATCCTGCTGAGATACAATGAGGTCACTTGGTTGTGACTACCAGAAGTACTCCAAAATTTGATAAAGGGATTGGACTCTTGTCCATGTCCGCAAACTTAAATTCTATCATTCTTTAATTTTTGGGGGCCACTTCCTGAAACCTGCAGTTGCACCATCAGGATGTAACTAATTTCCTTCATTGCTTCAATTGGATTTGTGTTGCTTTGAGTAGTCTTTGCGTGCCAGACTTTGTGCATACAACCAAAAGCGTGCTAGCGGCAGCAACGTGCCACACTGAAGGTAAGGAAGGAAGGAGGCAGAGACGCTGTGGTGAGGGTTGCCTAACCCAGCCTGATGAATGAGGGCTAGCAAAGTGAGGATGAAGACACCTCCCAGTTAGGTTTACGTTTTAGAGAGAACACCCTGGTAGCAATGGGGACAATTTGTTTGGCAGGACTGAAGGCAGGGAGGTCGTTGCAAAGATTCTGGTGAGAGATGACAGCAGGCAGTAAGAAGTTAAACACAAATGAGAGGGGACAAATACATATTTAAGAGGTAATATGAGCAAGATGGTGATAGGTTGGAGGGTAAAGAGTCTATGTTTTTGAAAATTCAGTGTCTTAAGCAAGCTTCAAAAACAGTTCAGTTTGAGCTGATTTTTTAAAACAAGTATCTGTAGGTAGATGGAGTAGATACTGTATGTTACCTGAAATGAGAACAGAAATCTCTGAATGACAGTTGCATTAGGGTTGGGGTGGAGGACAAAAGTGGCATTTTGTTATGAGTGTTCAAGACTATGAACTCATACTCCCCTTCCTTCTGAAGGTCATTTCTTTAGCATGAAGGTCACTTCTCCAGGAGAGTCCTTTCTCTTCCCTCCGACTCTGCAGGGGTACCTTTGCACACATGCTCGCAGCCCTCTTTCTGTCTTCCTTGAATTGTATATCCGAATTTGAAATTAGATCATTATTCACAGGATTACGTGAATGATGTCTCTCCCACTCTATCAGAATTGGGGCCACGCCTGCCTTGTTCTCTGGTAAATTCTCTAGCACAATGTCTGTCATTTAACAGGTGCTCAGTAAGTATTTGTTGATTTAACAAATAGGTGAATGAATGAAGAGTATAGGAATGATTGAATGGATGGATGGATGGATGGATGCATGGATGAATTAGAGTAATAGCACAAGTCCCTGAAGGTAGAGGCAATTCAATATGTTCTCACAATGGTGCTTTGGATTCTTTTCAAGCATGCGCGGAGCTCGAAAAGGGGAGAATAAGCGTGAGAAAGTGTAAGAGGAGTTAAAAGCATTGACTTTGAGGTCAAATGAACCAAGTGTTCAGCTGCCCTTTTCTCACATATGACCTGGGCGACCTCAAACAGGTCCCTTAACGGCCTAACACTTTGGTTTCTCATTCGTAAAATGGGACCAGGTACGGGATAGTGTTTGTATGTTCAGTTTTATTTCGAATGGCAGGGGATGATATAGGAAATAATTTTAAGCAAAGCAAATGTCTCAAAATCATCAGTATTCACTTTTATTTTACTTTGCTTTATATATTAGCATATAGAACCTTCTAGAATACAGGCAATGGTGTCAGTTTAAAAGCTATAAATAGGAGGAAGAGGACAGGGGACGTAGCTTTTAGACCTGAGATGCTAGGCAACATTTAGAACACTATGTGCTGTTTACAAACACAGTGAGAAGAAAAATAGCCCTTTTGTGAATTATGTTATAAAATAATTAAAAGTAATACTAAGTTGCAGATGTTTGAAATGAGTATTATACTGTGGGCCTATGAGTAATTTAGCCCCAATGTTTCATGTAAACATTTGTCACTTACATTCAGCATAACAATTAGGGTATTGCATTTACAAGATTCTACAAATTGTAGAAAAAATTTATTTCGATCACTGGGAAATTCTGACTCCAAGATTTATATCGAACGTGGCATCTCAAGTCTACTGTCAGGTTTATGCTATTCTGATTTATAGGAGCATTTTAAAAAATACAGATTGTAGACATGTTTAACATCAGTAGGGCCTTCTGATTCTGACTTTCAGATTGAACGTGGTCCCTCAAGTTTATTGCCTGATTTATGATTTTTATAGAGCTCTGATTTATAGTAACTAGAAAAGTTACTATATGACATTCCGTTTTTCATCATAACCATCTTTGAATTTTTATGCGATTATATTAATATTGTGCTTTAGTAGTTTTGTCCATCTAAAAGTCCTACGGCCCCCCAAGAAAACCAACGAGGCCTCTGCTCTGCCAATGACCCCTGGCCTCTTAAAGCAACTGATATCATCAGGATTTACTGACATGGTGCCAAACTTCACTTAAGACAATGAAGAGGGGTTGTGTGTGTGTTTTAAAATTAAGTAGATATAAGCGAATGACTAATTCCATAAAAATATTCAGACATTATTACAAATATTAAGAGTAAATCAGAACATGAAACCAATGGCCAGATGTGGCCATCCGCAGGTCATCTCTTGAGGTCCCCTGGCGCTTTAGAGCTTCCTTGCAGTAGCAGGAAGTAAGAGGGTTCCCAAGAGGGGGCCCAGAACACACAGCGTCACCCCCACGCGGTGCTTGTCAAGTGCGAGTCCCATTCCCACCAGACCTGTCCACGTGGACCTGATTTCTAGCAGGGCGAGCCGGTCTCACCGGGGACAGCACCTCCAGAATGTCAAAGCTCTGGCTTGTGTGCACGCAACACAGGCGACATACTGATTCTGGCCGAGATGGGCACTCAAACCCGCGGCCACCCCCGCTTGCTTTGTGGAAAAGCAGACAAAACTCAAGAGTTGATGCTCCCTCACTCACTGTATTCACAAGGGAGCAAGGAGGCCTCCTTGTCATTTTCGAAGAAGTGTGGGCTTTCCGAAGATAAGATGCTTGGCCCCCTGCCGTGCATGGCCCTTTCCTTAGTCATACTGAAGAGGAGTGGGATTTGGAAATGTCAGAACAGCGACCTCAAAGGAGTAGGCGTGGGCCCTGTTTGCACAGCACAGAATTTGGGAAGCGGGGCTGCCTATGAGATGGGGGTGTCAGCTGGCATCGCCCCCAGCGGTCTCTAACTCCCTGAGCAAATGGGAGTGTCTGCAGATACCTTGGTAAGTAAGCGAAGCACGGAAAACCCACGCAGCCTGCGTGTCTTCAGGAGAGCTGTGACCCCTGCTCTTACCTTGGGCTTCTGGAGCCTGTCTGCGGAGTTTTCCCACGCGCCTTGGAAAAAAACACACTGTCCGAGCCGTCTCCACCTCCGGCTCTCGGAAGGGTGACTCAGAAGAGTATGAAGTATTTTCGCGATCCATCAGGTGAGGCCCCTAGACATCCATTCGTGGCGGCGTGTACGGTTGATGGACAGGCTCGTCCACTAGCTGGAAATTCAAAGTCTGCGGGTTTGAATCCCTGCCGCGCCGTGTGCAACCCCGGGTCAGCCTGGGACCGTATTCCTACTGCTTCATTGTCTGCGTCTGTGGAGGGGGAGGAGGAAGGCTGCACAGCTGGGAAATATTAGTAACGTGTGGCTGTTGATCTGATGGATGGGAGGCCTTCGGAGCTCTGTCACCTTCTCCTTAGAGGATGTGGAAGGCTTCCAGGACATGAGCCCTTGAAGTGTGCTCTTAGATCCTCACATAAATATGCCTCATCCCATTTCTGGATGAAACCTCATCTCACTCCTTCATTTGTGGGTGTCTCTGGCTGCAATTGTCTTGGATTCCAACAACAGGCTGACGTCACAGCGAGGGAGAAGCTAAGGAGGTGGAGAAAATGGGAAGGTTGGAATCAGAGAGGCTCAAAATAAAGGCTGTGCCCAGGCTAGAGGGGCTCAATGTCTTGGGGGTGACATGGGTCTTAGAGCAAGACAGGCCTGGCTTCCAAGCCCGCACGCAGCCATAACATAACTGCCCTACACCTCGTTTTCTCCATCAAGAAGATAAAAGTGACAATAGTGCCTATGTCAGAGCATTGCTGTGAAGATGTGGCCCATAGGCACATGCAGATTCCTTAGCGCCAGGTGGACATCCCAAAAGCAATAATTAACTAGGATTATTACAGCTCTACTACTTATCAGCTGCGAGGCCTTGGAGGAAGTATTTGACCTCCCCAAGCTTCTTATTTCCTATTTACCATCCTACCTTTTTCTGTGTATGTCTCATAAACTAAATTGGGAATGGAGATCTAGCTGGGATAGGAGATGTGGATTTATTGTGCAATCTTTATGCACCTTGGGAATTGGCCTACAATCTCGTTGTCTCCCAGCTCACAATAAAACATCGCCTCCTGCTCTTCTCTGGGAGCTGAGTTCCTTTGGAGAAGAGGCACTGAGTGTAGCCAGAGCAGCCTCTAGAAGCCGGTGGGTATAAGTTCAGATGAACCAGGGAGGGAGAACACGTGCCTGGAAGAACCTTACAGGCTGACAGCCCATCAGAGGACATTATAGTCACTTGCCTGGGTCTGTCTCTGAGTTGTCAACTTCTCAGGGACAGGGATCCTGCTTTTCAGGGGTTGCAAAGAGGTGTGTGTGTGTAGTACTCAGCATAGTCACTAGCACGTAGTTCTCATGAAACGGTACCGGTTCAAATGCTACTGCTGACCACGCTGCTTAGAATGTCTGCATTCTTAAGGTTTGGTTTCCAGGTGGCGCTCAGTAAACATTTGTGGAACTTTTCTTAAGTCTGTGGCCATCATTTATAGAGTCTATTTCTGTACTGCTTAGATGGGTTGACGCTCTTGAACCTACAAAGTAAAGAATAATGAAATATATTCTATTTTGTCTGAAACTCCAGGAAGTGTTGTGGCTAAATCTGGGGCGATGGTTTCCCATCATTCAGACTTGAAAGGCAAACACAGGAAGGTTCTGAAACTTCCCTAAGTCACCCAGTGTCTAAAACATCCAGATGCATTTATTCTCAGCAAAGTGGAAGGTTAAAAGTTATTTTAGTTTTCAATGAACATTGTTCTTTCATATTCATTGATATTATGTTGAAACATTTTAACCTTCCATTTTTTTGTAGGTCAAAGGATGGTCAACTCCTGGCATTGTGATAATAGAGGTAACTCTGACCAACAGGTATTGCACTGAAATAAAAGAAGAAATTGATTTTCTGATATAGGTGGGTTTCAACATCCATTTTGTCAGATGAGAAACTTGCAAGAGGTCAACAATTCCCATTCTATTCAACACATTCACAAAGTTTTCACCGAAATTGCCTGCATTTTCCTTTCCTTAACAACAGCTGTATACATGTTAAAAAAGATGTTAGTCTGAGTTTTATGATTCATTTTTTCTAAGTCTTACTGTGAAAATTACATTACTGCTGAACAACTTAAAAAAATTGGACAGAGACCCAGACAGAACTTAATAAGGGTCAGGCACTATTTTAAGCACATTTTTACATATCAACTCATTTGTCCTCTTAATAGCTCTATGAGATAAGTACTGTTATCTATGTTTCACAAAAGAGGAAACTGAGGTGCAGAGAAGTAAAGAAACTTGCTCCAAGATCACAGGACTATTAAGTAATAGAAATAAGCTATCCTTGTCATTGTTCTACTGTCACTTCATGCCAAAGACAGTCACTACAGTAACTAATGAGACACACAGGTGGACTAATACCGAATTTTTCATGTCACCCTATAAATTATATAAATAATTTATATATATATTTTAGAAATATATATATTTTTATATATATTTCTTAAATATATTTCTAAATATAGAAAAGAAAGTATGCTTTTATATATAAATTATTTATATAATTTAATATTTAATATTTATTTAATTCTAAATAAATATAGAATTGTCAATTCTATATTTTAACCTTTTCTAAATGGTCAAATGAATTGGAATAACTATCCACCTCATTCCATCTGTTCCATGCATGTAGCAACATATTAAGGCAACTGGCTGAAGAAAGATTCAAGTATTCAAAATGGTTTTGTTGGTATGTGAGCCCAGTTTTCAGTGGTATATGTATTTAAAAAAAAGATTCCATGTGGTGATTGTGGAGGAGGGCGGGTAGGCAGAAGAGGGTACAAAGGGGATAAATGGTAATAGAAAAAATGCAATAAAAATAAACTATTAAAGAATGAAATTCAGAAAAAATTAAAAAATAGCTTACTAATGGTAAAAAAACAATTCCAAAGAAATCTAAGGAAACTTGGTACTGGAGAAAAGTATAGTTGAATTGCAGCTCTGCTACTTACCAGCTGCAAGGCCTTGGAGAATGTACTTGATCTTCCAATGGGCTTCTTCCATTGTGTGTTTTTATTTTACACAGTGGATATAGTAACACTTAGCTTAGAGAGTCGTAATGATGATAGGAAATAACATATATTCTGTGCCTGTTACAGCGCCTGACCCGTGACAGGTGATTAACACATGTTCATTCTATCTGCTCCAACTTCCACAGCTCTCAAGAGGGCAAGTAAGAGAGTCCATCATGCCCAAGCAAGGTCCTCTTAAATAAAATTCTAGCACCTGTTTTTTCTTGGGATATCTTTTCAACAAGTGTAAGAATTTGAGTGTAATACATTAAAACTGCGAGTCATTGGGTCAAGGAATAATTAGAAAATAAAGGTAGTTTCAATGTTTAAAACAAAGACACAAGAGTAGGTGTTATGCAACAAAATTTTAGGAAAGAGAGCCAGCTAAGGGAAAGGAAACCAGGTTCTCAAGACTAGGTTTCCTTGTTGAAAGGAGAGTGTTGAGCTGTGTCTCTGAGGCTGTGAGGTTTTCACTGCGACAGTTATTACCCTATAAGCAGATGTGGTGTGGAAAGTGGCATAAAACCTCTTCTAATCTGATAATCCTAATTTCTACAAACATTTGCAAAACTCGGATTGTGGAAATCACAATGATACAATTAAAAAATTGGCATATTTGAGCCCTGGCTGGTGTGGCTCAGTGGACTGAGTGCCGGCCTGCGAACCAAAGGGTCGCTGGTTTGATTCCCAGTCAGGGTACATGCCTGGGTTGTGGATCAGGTCCCCAGTAGGGGGTGCATGAGAGTCAACCACACACTGATGTTTTTCTCCCTCCCTTATCCTCCTCTAAAAATAAATAAATAAAATCTTTAAAAAAAATTGTGTATTTGAATGGAGAATCAGATAGACAATTAGTATCATTATTATTTGCAATAAAGAGATATGAAAACTACCTGATTTAAGTATTGGAAAAGGAAATCCAAGCAAATAATGCATTATAGATAAAAAATAATTTCATAATATTTATTATTACTAGCTTGAGAAATGCAAAACATCATCAATGTTTATCATTAATTGCTGTGCTATTTTATTTCAGGGGATATAAACCTAAGGACCAAGCTTTCATTAATTCGATCTGTGACCTTTGTCCCTCTAATCCATCCTATTTTTCCTACAAGATCTTAAGTTCCTCAGCTGTGTATTTACTACCCTTCAAAGTAAGAAATGAACCGTTGCCATCTGAGAAACCACTAAACATTACATCATATTATTTGGGCATTTCAGCTGCCATGGAAAGTTGCTTTGCAATACTTGATTGGCAGGTCTGATGGAAGCTTTGAAATGCTGTGACAATGAGGAAGGGCTCTCTGAACGACTCGTTTGCCACTGTTTTTGAGTGCTCAGTAAATATTTAGTGAAAATGGTATAGTGTTGTTTCTTTCCTTTGGTCACCTGAAATAGCTCCACACCCTCACATGACCAAGAATGCCTGGCCTGCCAGGAATCTCAGAGCCAACCTCTATGCTCAGGTGGGATAGCTTTTCTCAATGGGATTTCTTGGTCTGAGCTTCCCACTCTGCTTGGCTGTTGCTGTGATGTTCTTTACTCTTTTACTAATGGTTTGGGACATTATCGTACCTATGCTTTTATTAAAAGTTGCTGAAATCAGCCCATCTCTTTACAAAGGTGCTCATGGCATATAAGTAATGAAATAATTAGTTTAATTCCTAATAGAGATGATCTCAGGTCTTTGTATTTATTCATCCCCTTTCTTCCTTGTTTGAAAGTGTCGGTTTTCAGGACACTCATGCAAGACCCCAGGTTTCACAATGCAGTTATTTAGCTGACTGACATTCAGTGGTTTTTGCCTGCGTGTGTAGTCCAGGTTTTCCAGGAGTGCTATTGACGATTTAAATGACGTCTTTGTGAATACATTTAGATACGCTTATATTTGCATTTACTATAGATGCAAATTATTGTACAGAAGATTGCATTTTAGCCTGTGATGAGGTATAGACTCATAACAAATAGCAGTAATAGCATGAAGGAAAAATTTCCGAGTTTATGCACAGGTAGCAAATGCTGCAGTCATAAATTAAAAGACAAGGAGCGACCAGAGTAGTGATCAAACCTCTGCTAGCCTTCAACCAAAATCCGAACCCGTATCAGAATAAAGAGTCTATCTAATCGAGTCTTTAAGCTTTCCAGAGAAACAGCCCCTGCATCTAACAAGACACCAGTTTCTAAACAGCTTAATTGAATTAGCGAGAAGATTATTCACTTGGCAGGATGTTGTGTATGTGGGATGGGGGTGGAAGTTGTTGGTCGTAGAGCAGCCAGATTCAGGCACAATTGGCCACCGCTGTCAATTTAATTAGCGGTATGGATTCTGTGTCAAATAGTTCTTTATTCCAGTATTTGGTGTTAAAAGAAGCATCAGTCATCCTCGGCCTGTTTGGTCGAGTGCATTAAGTTACTACTCTGAGTTCCAAAGACACCATGTCTCTTTCTTTCCCATTCATCCACTCACTCAACAACTGAGCACCCATGATAGCTAAGAACTGGGGATACGAGATGGCTCAGAACCGTAAAGGCCATGCGGAATGACCCGAAGGAGACCTCCTTACTGTGCGTGCAAAGAGATTTTCTTTATGGTGTCACTGAAAATTTTGGGTTTTATTTCAAAACTGTGTATAGAACAACTTATTAAAAGGTTAATGTCAGCCTCCTAGGGTTTTTAAAAAACCCATGGTTTTACCTTCTGGTTTGTGGCATTTAAAATTACATTTCCTCAGACTTGTAGATACAGAGAACAGACTGACGGTCGGCAGAGGGGAGGGCAGTTGGGGGCTTGGTGGAAAAGGTGAAGGGACCGAGCAGTACAAATTGGCAGTTACAAAATAAGGAATGTAAAGTTCAGCACAGGGAATATAGTCAATAACATTGTAATAACTGCGTGTGGTGCCAGGTGGGTACTAGAGATATTGGGGGCAGGGGGACCCTTTGTAAAGTATATGAGGCCTGTCCAGAAAGTATCCAGCCACATACTGGGCAAAATAGAGACATTTACTGAAGAAGATACAAGAAACACTTTAGGTAGGATGATGACGACACATCAGCCCCCTTTGAAGTAGGCACCTTGGGACCTCGCACAGTCCTCCCAGTTGCCATCAGCTGTCCCGTCGTATTTTCCTGAATCTCATCAATGATCTGAAATCTCTTCCCTCTTAAAGGTGATTTCAGTTTTGGGAAAAGCCAGAAGTCATCAGGCGCCAAATCTGGGCTGTCGGAGAGCTACGTTGCCTGGGTGATTTGACATTTTGCCAAAAAACTGTGCAGTAGATGCGATGCATGAGTGGGTATGTTGTTGTGATGAAGCTGCCAATCACCAGTTGCCCATAGCTGTGGCCTCTGAATCATCTGAATAGTCTCTGTGGAGGAATGTTCAAGCTTAATTCAAAATTTTGCTGCAGATTCATTGCTCTATTCACTCAGTCATTTTGAATATGACAGACACACAGTACACATGTTCACTCAACAGTGTCTGCTGCTCCCACTGACTAGTACAGTGAAGTCGTCATTGTTCACGCATGCGCATTCCAGTCCACTCCCCTTGGCTGCCAGGTTACATCGATGTCACGTGAACCATTCTTGTTATAATAACAATGGTTGAACTTTTTCCTGACAGACCTTATATGATTGTCTAACCACTATACTGTATACCTTAAAATAATATAAAATAATATTGAATGTAGACTATAGTTGAAAAAAAATTTAAATTAAAAAAATTAATAAAATTCCATATCCTGACACGGTTTGAGTCACATCTTCCCAGGTTGTCTTTTCACAGTTGGGGCTTCTCAGAGCACACTGTGGTGGCAATAGCCAGTCTGGTCTGATGTGAAGCTCCCTGGTCCCCAAATCCTCAGCTCTCACCTGTCTTTTCACTCCTGTAGTATCACAGCTGTGGGTCTTACCACACCTGATTAAAACAAATCCTGGGTATATTTTAAAACAACCAGGACCTCTGCTATTGGCATCTCCTTGTGGTTTGAGCTTCCTCACAGTATGGCAGCTGTGTGACAAGGGTGGGCATTCCAGAAGAGAGAGATGGATGGGAGCAGTATCACCCTTCTAACTGAGCCTCAGAAGTCTCATGTGGTCACATTCTCTTTGTTAGAAGCTTGTCAGTAAGGCCAACTCATCTTCAAGGGGAGGGAATTTGACTCCACCTCGCAATGGGAAGGGTGCCAAGGAATTTGTAGCCATGTTTTAAAAACCACCACAGATGGATTTTATTCATGATCTATTCACAGGTCCTTAAATAACTAATGAGCTCAGTTTGAGAGGGACAGTTTTGCTCGGTTCAGCTGTTTCCACATGTTGAAGTCAGGTCCAGTTTTGCAAGTGATGTTTTTGTCATCCACCTTTTGCTATTTCGTCATGGCAATGTACATACTCAAAAACTGGTACCTCTTTTAAGATTTTATTCCTTACATTGTATTCTTCAATGCCTTAACTAGTGTTAAATTATTTAAAACAATTCACAATTATTTTATTTTAAGTTCAAATTTGAAATTTTATTCTCATCTTCCTGTTAAGCCACTTACTTAACGCCATGTGGAGAAAAGTATTTGCCTAAAGAATTGTTTGTGGGCCAAAATTAAAAACAAAAATAAACAAACATTTAAAAATCAACCAATTAAAATACTATTAAAAGTCGGTTCTGTGAATGTGGAAAGTAGAAAATGGAAAACAGGAGTTTAGCTGTAGTGTTACTTAGAAGAATTTATGTTTCCTTAATCTAGTTACTGCTTTTCTTTTCATTGATTTCAAGAAGGAAAGCATTTGAAGAACGGAGCAGACAGTGTGTTCAATCTCCTGATGCTTAAGTGATTAACTCAAAATTCTTAATGACTCTTCTTCAGACAGTCAATAGGGAGAGAGGAAGGCCGTTTCATAGTGGTTTAGTTTTGTTAGCCATAAGACCAAAGCAGTTGACTTTTCTTCATGAAAGTGTGATGACATTAGGAAGGTTGACCCCAGCACGGGGACAAGGAAAATCCTGGCTGTCTAAAGAAGCTCTTAAAAAATAGCCCAAGTGAAATGAACATTATGGTCCGGACTGAAGGAGGACATTTTAGGCATAAAATCGTAGAGATGAATCAGTAAAAACAAAGCACGATGTGAAGTTCTCAGGGGAGAGAGCAACTTCTCTTCAAAGAAACATGCATGAGGAAGGGGAGAGGAAGCCATTTTTCCATTTTTAGAGGGGTCTCATGGGCAGAAGGCATTGAAAAGGCAGGAGTTTTTAGTAACGGCACTGTATTCTGTTCAACAAAAGGAATGTTATTAAATCTATAGGTTCTGAAGGCTTTGCCCTTTTACGGAACTTTTCAGACTATCAGAGAGGTAATGGCTCTTCTCTTTTTGATACGATGAAGTGAAAAATAGTTACAGAAGGATTAGCACTGTGTTTATAGCACTAAAAAAAATGAGCTTGTTTTATTTGTTGGCTGGTTGCTTTTTGTTTTATACTGCACATATGAATGAAATCATCTGTTTCTTGTCCTTTTCTATGTGACTTATGTCCCTTAGCACGATATTCTCAAGATCCATCCATGTTGTTGTAAAGTGCAATAGCATGCCTTTTTCATGGCCGAGTAGTATTCCATTGTATGTAAGTACCACATCTTCTTTCTATATTCATCCATCAAAGGACACTTAGGTCATTTCCATGTCTTGGCTACTGTGAACGATGCTTCAATGAACATACAGAGACTAGACTTTGGATGGTGAACACACAATGAGATACACAACTGATTTATTATAAAATTATATACCTGAAACTTATATAATGTTACTGACCAATGTTACCCTAACAAATTTAATTGGAAAAAGGTAGAAAGGGAAAGTCTCCTAAGAAGTCAGTCTCCCGATCTCCAGGAAGGGCCACATGCAAACTCAGCTTGCTCGGCCGACTCTGCCCTCCTTTTATAAGGGCTACAAGAAGCGCAGGAAGAGTGGGTGTCAGGAAGGACACTTGAACCCCTCCCCCAAGTCTTTTGTATGACTTTGCAATAAGAATGCATCTGCCTTTTCTTAAGTCAATGAAATATTGTGTTACCTTAACCTTTCTTTCTTAGAAACTCTCTCTTTGTTTTCATTTATGAAATGAAATGTCTCTCTGGCTTCCAATTTTCCTGTAAGTCATGAAACCCAATCCCAGTCTATAGAGAACTCATTTCCCAGGACTTACATTTGCTGGACTCTCCTTGCGAGGCACCCAATCATCAGGTTCTTTGTTTAAACTGTGGGGCTCCTTGTTGATTATCATCTTTAACCCGTGAGACACCCTGACCCTCAAGATATTTTTCTGTTTATTCCAAAGTAACAATAGCCCCTTCTACGTCTTTTCTTGTACTTATTCAGGATGCTTCTGTCCCTAATTTTTAAGATGCTGTAAATGACAGAGAAACTCAGAGTGAATGATACTACATTCTACTTTGCATTAACATTCTTTGTGTCTTATTCTTCCCGTTAATTAAAGCTCCTAATGGACCAGGACTATTACTACTTATTGTGACTTTTATAGCATTCAATCAACAGTCTTGCACAAACTGTTGTCAACATTACATAATGTTGAATCTATGTGGATACTGTGTATCTATCATACCACAGTGTAATCACTACTCCCTAACTAGATTGTTTCATACGACTTCAAATATCCAGTATTTAGAAGGCATGCAAAAAAAAAAAATGTTGCTGAATGAGATCTTGGTTGAATAAACTCTTGGATGGATGGATGGAACATCAATGTGTGATATTAACCAAAACCAGAATAAATTTCAAGTTACTCAATTTTACTCTTTGGGTCTTCCTTTTAGGCAGCCTTTAATCTGATTCAATGGTTATCCCATTTTAGTTAACTCATTCATTTAATTAAGTTAACTTTTAGGAGGTACGGATGTTTTCAGAAGTGTTTTTGTTTACAAGGATAAAAGAGGGCAGGGAAAGGGACTGTGGTGACGATGGATGGACCCTAAAGGGACGTGGAGCTCTGTGTCATACTTACTCCGTGCTCGTGTGTTCTATTCATGTGAGTCGAACACTGCTGGTCTGTGGCCACCAACATAGCTACAGAAGTACACTGCTTCTGTGTTATTTGTTTTCCAAATAGCAGCAGCGGAATGCTTTGGGAAGAGGTCATGAGCTGCTTGGAGGAGGAAATGGATCTGAAATGCCTGAGGAGGTGGAGGAAAAAGCGACCAAGTTGAGAGATCTGGGAAGGAGAGGACTGGAGATGCCAGGAATGAGACCCAAGTCCCCAGGAGCCACCTCCTCCACATTATGGCATTTCGCTGAGCCTTGGTTTCTTCATTAGGAAAATCTGGGAATTGAACGGCTTGATTTTTAAAGTTCCTCCCATATTTAAGTTATCTTGGTTCTATGTGAAGTCAAAGTAAGTCAACAAACAAAAAAAGGTTTATCTCCTTACACATATGTTCCCAGTGGGGAAGCATGAAGGCTGTTTCCAGCTCTCTTTTTTAGAGCTACCAATTCACAAGGCATTCTGTCACGTCAGGGACATTGTTTGGACACCTTAGGAAAGCAAGTCTTAGTAGGATGTGTATGTGTATGAGAGAGAGAACAAGAAAGCTTCATGGGCAGGCCCTCCATATCTGAATTACTACCCTTGACCTTAAGACAGCACCACTCCTACCACCATCCCGTTCAGGATCTGGGTGACTCCGTAATTTGCAAACCCTTATACTATTTTAGATACAAATCGTTCCAAAATGTTGCTTCTCCTATTTTCCCTTGAAAAGGAATGAAGAATTATCTACCCCCATGGCATGTACCCCATTCTGCTGAATTCTTTCCCCCTCTTTTCTTAATCTTCCGATGTGAGAGACACGCATGCAATTTGTCGTTGTCTTTGTTTTTCAGCTCTCTTAACATACTAGGACGTGACACCTGATCAACAGATTCAAAGAAAGAAAGAGATGTGGTTAACACCAAAGCCACCTTAGGGGGTGGAGAGCACCTACAAGTCCGAAGTGAAAATCTTAAATGCCTTTTGCCTGGGAAAGTGAGTTGCAAAGGGACAGCCATTTTGCTCATTATTTTCATTTGGGGAACCATTGCTGCCCTAGTATGTCACCATCTGAGAGTGCCAGTGCAGAACAGGACAGCTGTGCATGACCTATTCTTGTGACTTCCAGCAGGGCCCAAGGAAGGAAACTGTGGTATGCATTTTTTTTCCCCCTCTTAATTTAGAGGTCATGGCCTTTAGAATAAAGATGTTAAGCAATCATGTGTTTCTACATGAAACATACCCCCCTTTCCTCTTTTTCTATCTGGTATCTTACCCTATGGCTCTTGGTGGGTAGAAACTTTGTAAGAAGGCAAAAACTAAGCCAGGAAAATGGGTAATGTCAGGGTCAAATAGACACACAACCTCCTTTTAGTCTGCTTTGAAACATACATGTCATTTTGTAATATCCTCAAGGCTCAGCTAATTTATGCTGGGGCTTTGCTGCATGCTAACATCTTCGGGCCTCGGTGATGACTCTCCGGGTTTCTTATCCAGTGAGATGGGAGCTTCATTTTCCAGGCCCGCTCAAGCCCACCCTTGCGTGCTAGGCCTGAGCAACCAATGGTCCCGGAAATGCTGCATTGTTGTGTGCATTGGGCAGGATTTCCTGCAAAGAGTCAGGAAAACATACATATTTTCCCATTGTTTTTGTTTAAACTATAGAAAGCCCTTGAGTCCAACTGGAGACCCCGTTGGTCAGTGTCACGGCCGCTAAGGAAAAGGGCCAGGTCACTCTCTGGCACTGACAGTCACCTTCACAACAAAAGCCCATGAGAATACGAGGCATTTGTGAATCTGCCTCTTGGTCGCCCATATTCCACTCCCCTCCATCAGCTAGTTGGTAAAATGGGAATACTGCAGCTGGAACCAAATCGAAGCAACAAAATATGGACCGATATGCTGGCGGTGCAGCTGGGTTTGCTAGCGTTCTTGCTTCATAGCATTTTTCATGTTATATCTCCTTATGAATAATACCAAAGAGTATTGGCATGAGGAGAAAGGGGGAAGGAGGTCAGAAATAACTGTGAATCTTGGAGTGACAGTCTCAAAGTCTTGCCTGGAAGAAATAAAGATCGAAAGGGGTGAGTACTGATGTAATGTTGGGAGCCAGAAGACGGCTCAATGATCACAAA
The DNA here is from genome assembly GCA_004026545.1 of Mormoops blainvillei. Lineage (NCBI taxonomy): Eukaryota > Metazoa > Chordata > Mammalia > Chiroptera > Mormoopidae > Mormoops > Mormoops blainvillei. The sequence goes on along the minus strand of PVJD01004785.1, from coordinate 41,788 downwards.
GGTGCGATGTCAGCCCCAAGTTTGGTAGAGTGTCTAACATTGAGTCTGCAACAATAAAAATAACAATTGACACAGTGAGCAGAAAATCTTGGAGATGAGCTTCAAGGTCAACAGATCTGAAGCTCTGCACACCACAACCTGGAGCTGGCTTCCTGTACTGCAAGCATCTGTCAGCTGCATTTCCCTTATCATTCAACCACTGTGTTCCTACCCCCGCAATGTCCTTTAAGCAGCTTGCACTTCTGTGACCTTACAGAATTTGTTTGTGGCTACTTGGAGATGGACATCCACTGCAAATACACTGGGGCCATTTGGTAGGTCAGTGTTTCCCAGAATGGCTCCATTAGAAAGCTCTGTTTCAAGGGCTTCTTTGCTTATCTCTCAGAACAACTCATTTGCCGTGGTCCTGAGCACACAGTAGTTAAGTCAACGCCTACCCGAATACTGAAAATTGAGGAGGCTATAACAAGGCTGGAAATGAAAGCAAGTGTATAGAAAAATACTCTCAGTAGGGTTGCCTGTTGGTTTTTGACAAAGGGCCTGCCTGGCTTGTAGCACGAGTTAATGCTGATAATCTATCAAACAAATAAACCACCGCAACAAAAAGGAACATGAGAATTGGACATAGGTGTAGGATCTTTCAATAGTGCCGTGGCAACTGGGTGTTTCCAGGGTTGGAGGGAAAGATAAACCACCTCCCCGACCATCACTAATGGGACACAGGGACACTCTTCTCTTTTCAATTAATAAAGCCACCAGAAGGAAACTAGGGGAATCACTAAGGAATGGTGTCTCAGAAAAACGCGGAAGGTCAGCAGTAAGCTAACTCCAGCCTGGAGAGCTGGAGTCTGTTAATTCTGTTAGGATGGAGGAAAATGAATTTTTTATTCTCATACACATTTTCAGAAATGCTACTTAAATTAGGCAATGATAAAGTGACCCAGAATAATTTTATACACACACACACAGTCCTGGAATGATGACTAGAGTGAAAAACTAGGTCCCCCTTCTTTCCGACAATTCACAGCAAGCTCTTAAGTCTACACCTCCATAAGCTTAGGCAAATTAAATAGGCCGAGGAACACCAAGTTTAATATGTTCTAAGACACTGTTCCAGATTCTGGGCTTTTTTTTTTTTCTTCTACCAGGAAGTTACATAAAGGAACTTGCCTTCTCATTATTTAAAAAACTAAAAAAAAAAAAAAAAAATTGTGTATAACACAACAGCCCAGGCAGTATGTTATAATTGCCAAAAGATAAGAGCTGTATGATTCCATTTACATAAAGTACAAAACAGTCCAAACTAGTCTATGCTGTTAGAAGTCAGGGTGATAATTTCCCTTGTTGGGGGGTAGGTGTTAGCGATTCTAAGGGGTTCCTGGGGTGTTGGTAGCGTTCTAGTTCTTTTTTAAATCTGGGTGATTGTTACAGGAGTACATTCGATTGTAATAATTAAACTATGCATACTTTTTTGTATATATGTTAAACTTCAATTAAGTTTTATTTAATTGTCCAAAAGTGACATAAACTTTAGTACAAAAATTCAGAGGAGTCTCATACCAGGGTCTGGTCATTACGGAGAGAGATCGAAGCAGGGACTGGATTAATGGGGGAGGATTTGAATCGGTGGAGCCAGCTTAGCCTCGGAACCCAGGGCAGTTCCCAGGCACAGAAGGTCTCAACAACTCATTGTTGAGTAAGTGAATGAATGAATGAAATACGCACATTTTCCAAACAAATGATTTGACCACACAGCTTTACAGATCAGACAACCAGGTGGAGCTTCCAATGTGTCATGTTCTAAGCCTACCTCTCAGCAACTATGTTAGAGTAAGTCAACCTACGGTTGTGATGCAATTTTTATAAAGTTCAGGACCTCCCATGATGTGCTGGTACCGCGCACGTATGTGGAAACGAATACTGTACACAACCTTCCACTTGGGGCCAATTTTTGTTTGTTGGGTTCATGCAAGATATAAACTAAGCAGACACCTGACGGACTCCCCAAATATGTACAAGTACATCCCGGAGTGTGAACTCCCACGAGCAGGGACCCTATTTTTTTCCATCTTTAATTACTAAGACCTAGCACGGAAGCTGGCACACAATTGATGCTCAGTGAATTTCTGCTGAAAGAATGAATGAACCTAAGTTCATTGGCTAAGCTGATTGTATCAGAAGGCCTGGCTCCTCCTCCTTGTGGGCTCAATAACTATAGGTCAATGCTACTATTTGTTTTCAGTGTTTTGGGGTAGAGAGTGAAGGACAGGGAGAAATACTAGCTGATGGTTAGTGTCTGAGCTTTAGAAGATATCTGCCCTAATGTAGTTATCATAAGTCCAGGTCTGGTCCTTAGTTTTGTAGGTCAAGAAAACTGATTATTTTCTATTAATTATTTGCTAGAGTATGAACCTCTAGCAAATGACTCATAATAATCAGACAGACACACACACACATACACACTCTCAAAAGCTGATTTCATGTAAGAATTCTATGGAGGCATATTTATTCTTAAGGTGAAGGAACACTTACACCATCACCTGTGCTTGTGATTTCCAGGCCAAAGATTTCTTGAGAAGTTAAATTAGCATGAGAAGTTTGCTTGTTGAATACAGAGGAAAGGAAACTAGCTAATTTTGTTGAGCATGTAGTTAAATTTTATTGGGCACCTGCTATAGTCAGGCACTGTGGTGGGTTTTAGGCACTTTCCATGTTATTTCAGTCAACCTTATTTAATCCTCAGTGATCTTGAAAAGTTACTGCTCTCCTGTTAAAAATGAGTTAATCATGTTCAGAGAGGTTAGGTGATATTCCTAGCATCATTTTTTTATCAAGGTATAATTGACATATAATTCTTATTAGTTTCAGGTGTACAACACAATGATTCAGTATCTGTTTGCACGACGAAACGATTCCCACAATCCTAGTTACCACCCCTCACCACACACGCAGTTATAGAATTGGTTTTCCTGTGATGAGGCTTTTTAAGGTTTATTCCCTTAGTGCTTTCAAATATGCGATATGGGATTATTACCTATGCTCACCAGGCTGTACGCTATGTGCCCATGACTTATTTATTTTACAGTTGGGAGTTTGTACCTTCTCACCCATTTTACTACCACCTGCTCTACTCTCCCCTAGCCCCACCCCAGCAACCGCTCATCTGTTCTCTGTGTGTCCGAGTTTGGTTTTATTTTTCTTTGCTTTGTGTTGTGTGCATGTGTTTTGTTTCTTAGATTTCACACATAAGTGAAATTACACAGCGTTTTTCTTTTTCTGCCTGATTTCACTCAGCGTAATGTCCACAAGCTCCATCTATGTTGTCGCAAATGGTAAGATTTCATTCCTTTTTATGGCTGAGTAATGTTCCATTGTGAAAAAAAATATATATAAAAGATGTGATAAAAGATGTGAAAAGATCTTTTTAATCCACTCATCCATTGATGGGCACTTAGATCATTTTCATGTCTTGGCTATTGTAAATTATGCTACAAGGAATATGAGGGTGTATACATATTTTTGAGTTAGTGTTTTTATTTTCTTTGGGTAAATATCCACAAGTGAAATTCCTGGATCATACGTTAGTTTCAGTTTTAATTTCTTGAGGAACCATCATACTGTTTTCCACAGTGGCCATGCCAATTTATGTTCCAGTTAAAAGGAACACACGCCAATTTATATCGTGGAGTATGGTCTTCTGAATTGTGGTTTCCTAATGTTTCATCGAAGATGTTTGCATCTATGCAAAATCAGGGACCTTGGCCTTAATTTTCTTTTCTTATGACGTCCTTGTCTGGTTTTGATATCAGGTTGAGGCTGGCCTCATAAAATGAGTTGGGAAGTGTACCTTCCTCTTTTATTTTTTGGAAGAGTTTGAGAAGGGTTAATATTAATTCTTCCTTTATGTAAACTTTCCAGTTCTGGAAGAAATATCCTGTAGGTTGAATTTGAAAGGAAGGGCCAAACCTTTTCAAGTGTCTTTTGAGGAAGATGATCTGTTGTGTGGTGGTCAGCCTTCAGAATGGCCTTCCGGGAGTCTCTGCGTAGCCTCCCAGTCGATGTAACAAATAGGATATTCCAGAAATAATGGTGTGTAATTTCTGAACCTCGGTCATAAAGACATTCCCCTTCCATTTTCACTTATGTTGATTTGTATTAGTTTCCATTTCTAAGTGTGTTATTTAGCAAAATTATTCTCCCATTCGGGAGGTGCCACTTTTCTGAGGCCTGTAGCTCCCCATGTACTGGGTACCTGGGATCTACTAGAAGGAAACAGAACACCCAATAAAGGGGTTTGGAAAAATCAAGAGGTGGCTTCAGCTGCCTAGTGACACAGCATCATGGGAATTTCCTCTGCTTGCTTTGACGTTGCTCAGCCTGCCTGCCCTCTGTGTGGGACAAAGTCTGCTCAAAAAGAGTGACCGGAATTAAGACTCAGGGTCAAGATTTTATAAGACTGCTTTTGTGTGTATGTCAAACGTTAGCAAATTTTGTCTAGTCAGAGGAAAAGAATTTTTAATCTTCCTTCAGACTGAAAGGTATTTAGGTATATTCAAGCTTTGCATTTCCATTTTCTTTATTAATTAGCAGGGACATCTGCATTAACACAGGATCATTAATTTATGATCCAGTGAGGCTTTTCCACCTCTAGCTTCCCTGATGAAAGAGAATGAAACAAAAAGGAACTGTTTGATCAAGATTTCTCCCACAGATTTAAAAAGATGGCTCTTATGTAACATGAAAGATACCGGTTTTGCTGTTATCTATCTAGTCTGTTGTGAGATAAACATATTAGCCAAAAATGGAGGCACTAAATCCAGATTTTTGTATTACTACTTGGTAAAGGACTAATCTTTAGAAAATCTAAATAAAGCTATTTCTTGAAACTAAAACCCCAGCTTCCTCTGAGGGACAGTCAGAAAATATAATTGAAATGAAAAATAGTTGTTAGATTTATTCATGTAGGGCACGCCCTCATCCTTCTGCATCCGTTTTCTTCTCTGAGTTTGGGTCTCCAGAAAGTGTTTCTGATACAATGTTCTGGAGGCAGTCAGAGTCATTAACCAAACAGAGTCCTCAGAAACAAAAGGAAACTTGTACCACAAATGTATTAGCTTCTTATTGCTGCAGTAACAAGTTACCACCAACTTAGTGCTTTAGAACAACTATGGTCTGGAGGCCTGAAGTCTGACCCAGGTCTCACTGGGCTAAAGTAGCGGTGTCCACAGAGTTTCATTGCTTTCTGGAGGCTTTAATAGACTGTCATTTCCTTGCCTTTTGCTGTCACAGTCCTTGATTTACGACCTCCTTTCTCAGTTTTCAAAGTCAGCAATGCTGAGTTAAATCCTCACATCGCATGACTCTGACCCTTCTTCCGTAGTCCCATCTCCCTCTGACTCTTCTCCTTCCTCCCTCTTCCACGTGTAAGGATCCTTGTGATTACATGGGGCCACCTGGATAATCCAGGATAATCTTCCCATCTTGAAACCCTTAACTTAATTACACCTGCAAATTCTCTTTTGCTGTGCAAGCTAGCATATTCAGAGTTTCAGGGAACAGGGATTAGGCACTTTTAGGGGCCATTATCCTGCCTACCACAACAGTTTTGAGAGTGTCTAAAAATAACCTTCCAACATTCGTTTAGGAGGCCATGTATTCTTTCTCTTGAAAAAAAAAAAAGCGTTTTAAAGTTATAAGAAGCAAAGGAATCCTCCATAACTGCACCCACTGAACTATCCTGTAGGCAGATCCGGGCAGCCAACAGCAGGGTGTCTGCTTCCTTTGCAGCGAGCTTCCCTCTGATCTGACCGTAAAAAGGAAAAGGGGTCTACAGCGCACGAACCAGCACTGTCTCGGGAGGAACCAGGCATTCCACCGTGGTACTATTCTTCCCGATTTCAGAATTCCACCGCAGTATCAAGCATCGGTCCTATGGTACTGTTATATTTAGAAGAATTTTATTTTTAGGAGTATTTTATCTATAGGGAAGAAATGTGCCTTAGATTTGTTACATGTGAAAAGAAATAGAGAAGGCAGCCATGATGTCTTCCCATTTGGCTTTATGCTAGCCTCTCTCCACAAGAGGCAGACGCATCACGGGTCCATGTTTTGGGTTATGTTAACCATTTTGTTCCCAATAGCCATTATCTATGGACTTGAGCAAGCGATGCATTTCTTAACAGGCATCTTTCTACCAATGCTTATAACGTGTGTTAATGTGCAAATTCACGAGTATTATTTGCATGATATATAATTAGTATTTTATAAAATTGGAATGGTTGCATAACTCTGACAGCATGGCATGAGCTCAGTAATTTAATATATATGAAATTCATTTGATTTTGATCAGGTTAGGAGCAATAAATGAAATAGCTACACTTGCAAAGGACACATGTTTAACCAGTCAAACATTTCTGTCAAATATACGCTCCATATGTGAGTTTAATATACCTGAATATGCCACCTGGAATTCCAAACATGAAATAAGATGAAACAGTGTCCATTTGGGCTTCTCAGATAGAATCAGGGCAAAAGTGAGTAAAGGAAGATTTATTTCTTTGCTGGGCAAATGGCACAGATTTCCTTTTGATGGTCAACTGTTTCCAACACAGTTAGACAGAGCTCTGGTGTTGCAAACCCCACCCTTCATCATAAACATACTTAAAGTTACAATAAGGATAAATGGAAGACATATGCAGCCCACATTTTCATTCCTATGAAAGTATCTCCGACAAATGAGAAGGAAAGACAGAGTGGTTTTTTTTTTTTAAATCCTACAGGTGGTTTCAGTTACTCAATCTGTTTGTCTAATTGCTCGAATGTTACCTGCACAATATTGAGAGCAGATCTTCTTTTGTGAAGTTCCTTAATCAGCTTCTGAATGTGGCCTCTCTAGCATAAACCCCCTTTCCTGTATGCAAAGGCTGAAAAATGCCGTGTTCCTGTCTTACCTTTGCCATTCCATTTCAAGAAGCTGGATTTGACAAGCATAGCATTAAAAAAAAAAGGGGGGGGGCAGGGGGCCGCCGCCAGCTGTTGCTAAGAAAACAACTGCAGCCCCCCGCCTAGGTAGCCGTCCCCTCTAACTTCATATCCCTGCAGCGTTGGCAGTAATTGGGAGGGGTCACAGGGGCCATTTCTCTCTCAGGGGGGACCACGAGAATATTAATATTAATGCAATAGCTGCTCCTTCAGATGGAAATGGATAAGATGAAATGATTTAAAGAAGGCTTGATCAATCATTCCATTTCTTGGCAAGAAAATGATGCCTTTGCATTTAAGAAAGAACATCTGGGTAGAATCACAGTGGTTAAAAGAATTGGGTGGTTGGCAACCAAATATTCACCTCCTTGATAGAGTTAGAGTTTCCCCTCCCCCTGGGACTTCTGGCCCTGCTGGGGGCAAAAGCAGGACTTTGAAAGACTTTACTTGAAAAGATGTGCTTGTATTTCAGCACTCTCTCTGTGACCTCGGTGCTTACTGATTTATTAGCGGGGTCTAGGAAGGCATCTGGAGTAGCTGGTCAGCTTGTCTGATGCTAAAGAAAGGGTGGCCACCCTGGGAGGTTTTCTGACTCCATGACCGCACATCTGGCCCATGCAGCTCTTTCTGCCCCCGTGACGGCTTGAGAAGTGTCTGCGACCAAGAGCACTTGGGAGCAGTGTGGACAGTTAGCCTAACCTTTCAAAGTCTGGGAGAGTCAAGAGGTTGCTGCTGGCTTGTGACCAGGGCCCCAGCAAGGCTGTGGCACAAAGGAACCTTGCACATGGCAGATAGACCCGGGTTTCTGAAGGCGTTAAGTAGTTCAAGGTTTTGCTACTGAATGCACAAGTGAGGCCTTGTGTAGGGAACAAAACGGTGGCCTCGGGGAGGGGGTGGGGACATCCTGCTCCTTTCACTGTTGTCTCTCTGAATAGTGATGACCCAGCACGGAGACATTTGTGACCTGCATCCCCCTTGCCAGATGCCAGACAGTCATTAGTTAACCAGAGCGGCGGCCTTTCCTGCGACGTTCCTGCCACCCGTCCACTCTCCCAGCTTGGGGAGCCGTAGCTGGGATACAGAGCAAGGTGGGGCTCCTCAGGGCAAAAATCAGCACGTGACACAGACTGGGAGGGTTACGGGAGGGCAAAGGCACACAGCTCCAAGTCAGAATAAAGGGGTGTCGGGCATTCAAAGAGGGTCTTCCAACCTAGTGTGGGTTTTAAAGATTATGATCACATCCTAGCAGGTATACACCATCTTCTCAAAGAGCATTCACCTGCACAGGGCTCATTCCCTCCACCTGTATGTTTATTTGTAATACCTTAATGGTACACCCTCCAATTGCCACTTTTAATACAATGAGGCTCATGCTAGAATCCTTGGTGGAACAGCCCGGTAATGAGTGTGCCCATTACGTGACCTATACCCCTCTTCCTTTCTCCTTTTCTCTTACTTCTATGTGATTCTAGATGTTGCATTCTTTTTTTTTAAAAAAGATTTTATTTATTTTTAGAGAGAGGGGAAAGGAGAGAAACACCAATGTGTGGTTGCCTCTTGTACGCCCCCTACTGGGGACCTGGCCCACAACCCAGGCATGTGCCCTGACTGGGAATCTAACCATCGACCCTTTGATTCACAGGCCAGTACTCAATCCACTGAGCCACACCAGCCAGGGCTTGATGTTGTATTCTTATAAATTATTAAACATCACTACCACCATCAGGGAACACTTTTGTACGCATATTTGCACACGATGCGACATTTCTTGTTGTTTAAAGAGAAATTTTCCTGTTTTCCCCGATAGACTATAAGCTGCATAATATCACTGAGTTCCTGGTGCCTAGAATCATGTCTGGCATTTAGGTGCTTAAGGAGTATTTGTTGACTAAGTGAATTAATGAACTAATGTGAACCTATTCTTCATCCCATGAGAGCACAGAGCCTAACAGAGTATGACCAAAAGCAGAAGGCTGACATTTAACCAGGCAGTAAAACACTGGCCGAGTTCCATTCCATAAGATGACGGCTGATTCAATTAACTATTGGTCCACTTTTGGACCACAAACAGGTGAGATACTTCAAAGTCCTTCGTGGAAACATGCATCCATACACGTGGTTTCTAAAGAAACTCTATTCTATTCTTTAGTACATTATGTTATTGCTATGGAAACAGCAATATTTTAAAGAAGAACACTGGAACTTTCCAAATACAGTATTTATTCTTCTTGTACTAGCAAAATAATGTGTTTTGCCTAAGAACTTGTTAGGTGGCCTGCAGCTAAATATAAAGAGACAGATTCTCATCATGTATAAGTCTAGGGGAAAATGTAGACCACCGGCTTTTCAAGATATGTTTTAAAATAAACTCAGTTCAAAATTTTAGACATATTGAGGCCTTTAATGAAACACTTAATATGATAAATTTGGTTTTTTAGTTAGAACAACTATTTATATTTAAACCCCAGAAACACCCTTTCCAGGATTATAAGTTGGAATTGTCTTTGGATATCTAGAACAGTGGTCCCCAACGTTTTGGCACCAGGGACCAGTTTCACGGAAGACAAGTTTTCCACAGGTGGGTATGGGGTGGGGTGGGGGGAGGGAGGCTTTGGGATGATTCCAGCGCCTTACATGCAAGCTCACCTCCTGCCTCCTGACCTGCTTCCTAACAGGCCTGGGCTGACACTGGTCCATGGCCCGGAGGCTGGGGACCCCTGATCTAGAGGACCAACATCTCATGTTACTTTTGCTTGTTGCTCCGTCAGTGTGGTCCTAACTTTCCTTCAGTGGCATCACATTTTAGCCAAAAGGTCATGAGCAAAAGCATGAACCCAGGCCTAGGCTCCGGCCACACAAGAGAAGAGGACCCAGGTCAGGCTGGATGAGTGTTATCCAAGGACCACCCAACTGTACGCACAGAAGAAGTTCAGTAAGTGTCATTGATGACATCCACACGTATAATTTTGCCTTTCTTACTGAACTGTTTCTAAAGCAAACTGAGATAGGTACATTTTGAAAACCTCTCTTCGTGCTGATAAAAAAAATAATTAGGAGCAATTCGTTAGGCATCCTGTGATTGTACTTCTTACCCTGTGTTATGTGCAAGATTTATTTTAGCATTCCAGTGGTTTAGCATTTGATTTTCATTCAAACAAGGTATGCATGTGCAGAGGTAGAAGCAGCCCTCATCTTTCCTGCTGATGGAAAGAGCATCCCTTGGAGCTAGAGAGGCTGAGGTGCGCCCCCCACCTCCGCTGTGTGCGAGCTGTCTGCCCTCGAGCAGTGACTACCTCCCTAGGCCTCACTTGGTTCCCAAATTTATAGGGTCACCCAAATGAGAACACACATAAAGAACTTAAAACAAACCTCAGTAAACATTAATTGTCTTCTTTTCTCTGATAGCGTAAAATAACCACTGCATTTCTCTTTATTGTTTTTTTTTCATCCTGTTGAAGTGCAAGTGTCTTTAAACCTCACAGCAGTTGGAAGATCCTAAAATTGCGTTTCCATGGACATAGTTTATTTAAACCAAACATTTCTTCTGCCAGTAACTTAGTTCAGGATAAACACATTTGACAAAATGTACTGCTCACATTATTATAATTTATAATTATGTGATATCTTCTATGCAAGAGATCAAAGGGCTTTACAAGTAAAAAACACTCGCAATCTTTAAGGAGGTAGGTGTTATTAACTTACCTACTGATGAAATGTATTTACCTATACATTTTATTGATGGGTAAGTTAATAATAACAGGTTAAATGAGTTAAACAAGATTTTACACTACTTTTGTGACACACTTGAGAAAACACAAAACTTCCGTATCCTATCTACACTACATGAGGGGCAAGTATGGGACATAGTGTGTGTCACTCTCCTCTTCTGTGACTTCGTCAGCTGTCACAAGCTGACCACACCCTATTTCAGCTCGGTCCTCAGAGTTTACAGCACAATTGTCCAAGCAGCCACCGTTGAGCAGGTAGAGTTGGTTATTGGTTAAATCTATATGCCTTCCTTGAGTTAGACTACTTTCCAAGTGTTTTCTGCATTAGGAACGAATTCACAAAGGAGCACAAAGCTTCATTTGCTGGCTTCTTTTCTATTATTTTAAAATATTCACTAAAATATAACCTTGAAAATTTACTTATTGGTTCATTTTCATCGGACCTGGCACAATGGCATTCTGATACAGTAGCCCTCCGAGACAGAAAATTTGCTAAAAATCCCCCCTTCCCTCCTGTTCAGAGAAAATAATATCCATTCAGTTCCCTAAAACTCCCTCAGACCCAGCACTGGGCTCCGCCTTTTTACTTACTGGTTTCCCATTGGCCCTGTCTCCCTCTGCCTTCCCCACGGCCGGCTTCCATCATGTGTCCTCTGCATAACTTCTGTCTTTGGGCCTCCCGGTCCTGCATCTTCCCCTACGCAGATTCTTAGATGGCCTGGCTCCGCCGCTCAGCCATCCTTCTACATAACCACCATTGGCCCCTTTCCCCAACCATTTCATCAGAGCTTCCAAATCTCCTTCTCGGTCTCCACCCTCTGGCTCCTTTGACTCAGCAGAAGTCAAGCCCGTCAGGGAGAACACAAACGCCATTGAGAATGGCCTCCTCCGAGTGCTGCCCGGACCTCTGCATAGATTGGCTCTTGGTCTTCCCCTCTCTCTCCTCAATTTCCGCCTCTCCCCGTGGCCCCATGTCCCTCACTCGATCCAGGACACTCTACCCTCGTTTGCCCAGCCCTCCCTCCATGCACCTTAGAAATCTTTTCTTGGACAAATTTCCCTGAGCCTAGAAATGAAATCAAGAGTATTTTGCACCAAAAATAAACAACCCAGGAGACAAGCAACAACAAAACAACCGCTTTCTCCGAACTTGAACCCTAATGCCTGTGCTCCATCCGCCTCTGTGTGCTTTGTCTGGTGTTTCCCCTGCCTGGGGGAAGATCCTACCAATTCCTTAAGACCCAAATCAGACGTATTTTCTTTTCCTTAATGCAAATAGTCTCTGCTTCCTTGCACACGGGCAGCAACCTGTGCCTAGGTTACTAACAGCATGTCCTCCTTCTTGTGCCATAATTATGTGCATGTCTGCTCTCATAGCTACTGGAAGTTAAACAAGGTCAGGATCGGTGTCTGATTGATCTTTTCACTCCCCGAAGTGCCCAGCATATGCCTGTATACAGCATCACTTCCTTAGGCACCGCCATTTAGAGAGATTAGGGAACTAAAGCTGGACGGCCTTGGAGACATGCTCTAAATGACAAAGCTCATAAATGGCAGAGCTGCCACAAATTTTAGTGCTCTTTCAACTCCTTGTCCAAGCCCTGTCTTCTTAAAAATTTTACTGCAGTTGAGTCACAATTATAGCATTTTGTGATCTGTAACAAGCTTCTTAAAGGTCTATTTTCCAAGACTTTTCAAACCCTTTTGTTTCATGGTGCACATGGTAGGAGCTAAATAAATGTTGAATGAGTGAATCAGTAAATATTATGCATTTTATAAGGTGATATCCATAAAGCTTAAATTTGTTAAGGGTAAAAGTCAGAAATGTTTGGGAGAAAGGGAACCCTGTGGGAGGGGTCGGTTTGTAGGCTCCCTGTGGCCAAGTGTGTGCTGAGCCGTGGACTGCAGGACTGCTAATAAAGAGAAGAGTTGTTCCTCAGCCCGTCCATTCTTCCTGTTCGCTGCGTTTCCAAATTTAAGATTTTAACAAGTTAACATGTTTTCAAATTACAATGGAAGTATCACTTATTTTTCAAATCTGGTTGTCAAATTCTGATCCTTAAGGTCTGAGATAAAAATATTACCAGTCACAAGGAGAATATTAGATGATTTACTTCTGCTTGCAAATTTCATACTGAGGAAGCATCTTCAAACATCGAGCCAAGATGGCAATTCCAGATAATTAAAGAAAACCGGTCAGGACAATTTTATTGTCCACTTTCTGTAAGGCCAGGCGGATTATAAATTTCAATATGGGTCCAGCTGGGGGACATCTCTGCTGAGGAGGATTTGGGCATCTGTGTTGCTTTTCAGGTTATGCACAGTAATTGGTGTTCGCCTGGGTCTAAGCTGTGTGACATTTGACAAGGATAGGATATGTACAGATCTCAGGGCACCACAGGTATTTTGGGGACATCATGGATAATAAGGAGTTTGCAGGTGCTGAGGAATATACACTGTTATGACTCAGAACAGAGCTGGAAAAACCATTCACTTGAACTCAGAAGAAGAGTCTATTATCCCAAGAGCGGAAGAACTCTATTGCTCCTTAAAAAAAAGGTTTAGCAGAATTGCCTTCACTGAAAGGCTCAAAATAGAGCCATCACAGAAAGGTAACCTTACTGGTATAAAGAGATGGTCGGGCACATGTAGGTGGGACAGCTAAAGGCTGGTTGTGTTTGCCTTTTCATTCCTCACTGCGAGGCAGGGGTCTGTTTTTCGTATCTGCGGCAAGGAGCTATGGGATCGAATGTGGAGATTACGGTACGTCATCATTGCTTTAGTCCAATGAAGAGATTTTAAATATATAAGGGACCCGTAAGCATAATTTAGGGAAGGTTTTGGCATGAAGTATCAGTTGCAACTCCAGTTCCCAGCTACCTTACACAACTTGTCTCCCCAAGATGGATATTTTAATCTCTCATTTATTAAAAGATGAAATGTTGGAATGTAGGATAGATTGAAATCATTTGTCAGATCACGAAGTCCTCATAACATTTCTCAGCCTTAATAATACATCTGCTCTTAGAATGTGGTCTCTTGGTAATAGCTGTCTGAAAGTGTCTGAATTTGGGGATTATTTGAGACAACAGATTTCCTTCTATTTGGAGTTGAGTGAGGCCTTTGCTCCTCCCCCGTTAGCGGTGTGTGATGGTCTCAAGGCGTTCATAAAGGGCAGATAATTTTGGACATGACGAGAAGGAAAAAGACTTCTGGTGACAATGCGAGATTTGGAAAGAGGAATTAAGAGCCCATAAAGGTAGTATTTTATATTTAGAAATATTATCCCACAGATCCTAGTCCAATATGGAGAGAAACACAGAGGCTAGGACTGAAGGAGTAATAAAGCACTCCAAAACCCGTAGTTTAGAGAAGACCTTGATGGAGTGCTAAGTAGAAATTCACAAAATGGTATCTGATTTGATTCGGTACAACCAGCCGAACTCAGTGGAAATGGACAACTAAAATAATTCCAAAGGCTGTATGCCAAACGAGAGATCCAACTGCAGTAGACTAAACAGAATAAAAAGTAATAACTAAAAATCACCTTCTCTGTTTTACTTCCAAGAGAGAACATTCCAAAAGATGAATCCATAACAAAATCTTTATGTAACTTTAAAGATAAACTGTAGATACAAAGAAATGCAGGTCAAGAGCTCAAATATCTTTGCAGGTGTTTGACTTAAAAGGAAGAGACCACTCTCAGCTTCTTGTGATAAAAATTATCACATATAGTTGGGCAAGTTCATTTTTAAATGATGGTGTTGCCCTTTTGTTTCCACACACACCCACAAAAATATTCTTTACATTTAGAAAGAAGGAAAAAGAGAATTTTAGCTAAGCTTCCTGATATTTGCATATTGTCTTCCTACGGATAGCTGCACAGATGGCATTAATGGACATATAGCAACAATGAGATAACACTTTTGATTATAAAAAAAGATATCCTTCCTATGAATCAGTTCATATTACACGTATGTACATATATATATACAAATAATACATAGATATGAGGCATTTTAAATGGAGCCAGGTTCTGAGATTGTATAACTGTAGTGAACCATAAAAACTGGGTGTTCCTGAAAAAATCCAGCTGCCCAATCACGTACCATATAAGACAACCTCTAATTGTTTGGGAAAAAATGACGGTGTTATGAGAAACATCTCTCCAATTATCTTTTGTTTTTCAAAGTGTCCTTGTTCATTGATCGTTCTGTTAACGTTTGACACCACCGATTATCCTGCCTTCGAGACTTTTCTGTCTCTGCGTTTTCCTCCCATTATTATCTCTTGGTATCTCTTGGACAACTTCCTTGAATCAAGATTCTCTTCTTCTATGGTGGGGATCTCAATGGTCCTGGGTTGGAGGGTCAGGAACCACTCCCTGGGGAGAATTTGCCTACTTGTGGGTCTTTTCCAGTTGTCCCAGTGATTGAGAAGGGATGCTGGCATTTAATGGGAGGAAGGTAGAGGGAGGGGATATAGAAAACAGTTCCTAATCTCAAGGGCTCCTTCTACCGAAATGCAAGCAGCGCCACGTTGCTGAGAAACACTGAATGGGAAAATCGGCTTCTTGACTTTTCATTCATTATTTCTGAACCGCTACTCTTGGGCACTTTGCTTCAACTTGTGTCAAGTCTCCCAATCCCCCATATATACTCAAGAGCCCAAGGCTGTCTTTCCTCCTTTGTCCCTTAGTGCCCCAGGCTCTTCATGCCAGTGTCTGTGGAAGGTCTCCCCACGGGCAGTTCTGGCGAAGACCCACCCAGCTGCCTGGCAGATGGCTCATCTTTTTTGCTTCTCCTTTATCCCAGTATCCAAATGATTGAGTTCTGCCAGTTCTCTTTAACTACAACATCTTCCGGAAATGTTTCTTTTTGATTGCCATAGCCACCCTTTAGCAGACACCTGTGTACCCTATTTCTTTCTAATTGGCCCTCCCAATCAGTTTCTGTCTTTTCTCATCCATCCTGTGCAGTATTGATACAACAGTTACTCTATGGAACACTCTCCATCTGTTTCGATAATCCGCTAAAATGCATCTCACCTAACAGTTCTCCCTGTGACTCTCCATCCCCTCCCCCCATGGATTCTCACATCTGTCTCCCATTTCACACTTCGTCTTTTACTGTCCCCGCCTTTAGACCTTCCGCCCCACCAAGCTTATCCCCTTGACAGCATAACGTGACGCCTTCAGTCCTTTCTCAGCACCTTTGCATCTATCGCTAATGCTGACCTATCTCTTCTTCCCACTACTCACAGGCTCGGTAGTACTGAGTGAAGCCATATCAAAGCCTGAGAAAAAAGGAAAAATCTGTAATATCAGCCCTGCCTTTCTTTACAATTTTCCCAGTTTGTTGATTATTCATATTTTAGTATTGCGATTTTTTAAAAGTTCTGCGTGAAAAACTTCATCTTGATTACTGAGTTTTGGGCACCCCTTACATTTGGTGCCAGGGGCAAATGCCTGACCCACTTTCCCCCGGTTCTGGCCCTGCTCTGGGATTTTCTTCTGCTCTGTTCCTCCCACAAGGCGTCCCTGACAGACTCTCAGGGCCGAGAACCCCTTGATCCAACCCTGACGGTCATCAAGTCCACGTGGCTGTATATTCTTGACATCTGCAAGTTTGGGGTATTTGGTGCCCTTCCAGGATGAGAGGCTCCGGTGCTGTGATCTTCATGGGGCCAAATGCCCTGTCCCCGCCTCCCCACTCAGTGGGCGCTCAACAGGGTCCGCGAGCAGCATAGAGCGTTGGGGACCGGACAGCGACGGAAACTTCAGAGACCTCACAGCACAATAGGGATGTTGATCTTTGCGAACGTAAGAGAAGCAGACAAACAAAAACTCCTCACATTATTCCACTACTCTGTGAAGATGGAGGATTAGCTCATCGGGAATTCTGGAAAAGTTCTTTCCCATAAGGAGAAGAGTAAAGCAGGTAGTGGGGTCTTTACTGTGGTTTGGTGGCTTGCAGGCAAGTCTGAGCAAAATCTGGGTTGGGCCGGTCCCCCCCCCCCCCCCCCCCACCGGCAGTCACTTCCAAAGCTGCCCCTCCCAACTGTCACAGACCCTTTCCATCCAAACAATCCATCGCTTTCACAGTGAAAAAGGGTTGGGACAACTCCTCCTACCTTGGTGTGAAAACACATGGCTATCGAATAACAAGGTTAAGTATTTCTGAGGCATGTGGCAGAATAAATTAGTTTCATCTCACTAACAGAAGAAGACACACCACATTTGAAGATAAGCACGTGGGAATCCGAAAGTGGGATGTTAGGCATTGAACTGGCCTTAGTGTCCCTGCTTTGAAAAGGAGCGGAATCAGAAACTTGGACCCTTTAACTTCACGCTTCTAATGGTTCTCTTCTCTGCCCCTCCCCTGACAGCATTTAATTGGATTCTAATATTCCAGGGGTGGGCAGCTGGGAATCCAGGTGAAACCTTCTTCCTTTTCCTCTGTGCCTTCTTCTTCACCTCTTCCTCCTTGTCACACGCTACCTTTTCCAACTGCTTTCCTCTCCTTCCCCACCCAAACTCCATCACAGGTCCACATGTGCTTATAAGAGCCCCACAGGCCAAGAGCAACACTGAGTAAACTTAATGGCAAGAAATTATTTCCCCCTATATACAGCTTTCTAATAGTTCCAACGTATGATATTTTTTATGCAGAGCAAACACATAAATCATATACTGGCTCTTCCAGGCACTTCTAAAATGCAATAACTTCTCTAAGATTTGATTACTTTGAACATTAGACAGGCAGCAATAACAAATTATTTTTTTTAGCTTAAAGGGACTAGGAACAGGGACAGAAGTAAACATGACCCACCTAGCTACCCAGTTTTAATAGGGTTATTTAAGAGGCATTACATTATCTTTCCCTGCATCAACCTTCACCAGTAGACACCCAGCGTCTGGCACAGTCCCTGGTACATAGGAAATGCTTAATCACTACTAGTCGAATGAATAATAATGGCTAACATTTTTGAACACTTCGTATGTGAGAAACGCTTCTCTGACTGCTTCACATGCAATAACTCAGGAAGGAAGACAGGGAAACAGAGGGAAGAAGAGAGAATGAGACTAGAGGAATGAGAAGATAGATTGACCAATGTGTCTACTTTCAAAAGGAGGGATGACAAGAAATAGAAAAACTAAAAATTGGTAATCTCTATGTTTATCCCCAATAAAAATCTAGAATGAATGATTAAGTAGGGAGAGTGTGTGCATGATGTGAGATCACGTGAAGCTCAGGATGGATCTATAAAAGCCTGAACATAGGCTCTTCCAAGCATGTGCTACAAGTACGGGGTGAATAGAAATATATGGGGAGCAAAATCAAACCCAGGACCTAAAGCCCTTCCACCTACTGTCTGCTTAACGAGTCACCATTGTGCTTCAACCAGGGACAAAAGAAAAATGTTGTCACCGTCTAATGCTCCAACCACAGAATTAGAGTGTCTTTATTATGGGACTAGCAGGATTATGGACAATGTGGGGGAGGAGAAAGGACACGAGGCAAGTTGACCAGGGTGACGTGAGCAAGCTACTTCCAGTTTGTAAGGCTTTCTTTATTGACCTATATAATGCTAGCCCGAAGGAGTTATTTTGAAGATTAAAACAAGTAAACCATGAAGGGCCTGGCACATGGTAAGCGTTAATGATGTGAGAGCACTTCTTCCTTTCTCCTCCTTTCCACCTCTGTTGTGCTTTGTACAAAGCCAGTCAAGGAAGGAGCGATGAATTAAATTTTGGTCACTACATTTTAAAGAACAAAATGACAAACTACAGGTATGGCCACAGGAGGGACACTAGATAGGTGAAGTAGCTGAAAGCTACCTTTAGAATAATAATAATGGCAACAACAACAGTAATAATATCATCATCTCTTTCCAGAACACCTTATGATTTTCAGGAGGTTTGATCCCCAAAACAATGCTATTAGGTAAGCAGACAAACATTAACGTGATGTTTTATGCATCTATCAATTCCCTGAGAGATTAAGTGACCCACCACATGTCACATTGCTCATAAATAACCAAGGCGGGACAGAAATGTCAGTGTACGGAGGACTCATCCAACAGTCTCCTTTTCATTACACAGCCTCCCTGGTAAGCAAGCGTAGAAGGACCTGGGAAATATTCTAGAGCTATCTAAGGGAAGACATGATAACTGCCTTAAAATATTAGAAGGATTGTTCTGGGACGAAGGGAATAGACAACCTGCCCAAGTACAGGCCAGGATAAACAGGCAGAGATTACAGGCGGACACACTGTGGCTCCACCCACAGCAGCGGGTACTTCAGAACCATTAGAGGTAAGCCACACCTGACGAAGGTAGTGAGCTACTCAGGGATGCAAAGCAGAGATGGCTGCACTGGGGCACCAGCTGAACTAGATTCGCTCATTTATGCCATTGTTTCATACATAAATACTGAGCAAAACCCTATGCTAGGCATTGTGGGAGAAGAGATAATTAAGATGTTGTCCCCGACTATGTATGTCACCTCAAATGCCCCCTACAACTTTAGAAATCATGAGGATTTGACATTTTTGTTTAAACAGATTTTTAAGACAGTTGGGAGAACACAATTGGCATCAACAGTGGAGACTGCAGCAACTGACGGGGACGCGCACATCCACCTCGACACCGTCTTACTTCTCAGTATCAAACGGACGTATGAGCAAGCCCGCCTGGCCGTGGGGGCATCGTGTTCCTCTTTCTCAGCTAGAAACAGACGCCGTGACAGGGCGATGGTTGTTTTCTCTTTCTCCATCCTCCTTCTGAGGGACTCAATCTCCTCGTCTTCTTGGACCATCTAGAAGGCTAGCTGCAATTTGTAGGGAGGCCAGCTTAATTCTCCACACCTTTGACATTTAAAAAATGTAACCATGTGCCATGCTCCAGCATTTCAATATTTGCATTTCTAATTCCTATAAATTACAAGCATTTATTTTGTGAAACTTGGAAAGATCGCTATTTGTCTCAAATTATACCGGCATCTGAATTATGCCAGCATCATACCAGAACACAGAACTGTGGAACATATGAGACAGAAACCTGACACTCAGTTCTCTGCGATGTGTTAAACAGAAAAAAAAAAATCGTACTGCTGTATAAAAAGCTGGATAATCAGTCTCAAACCTCAAATGATAAGATTAAATTAATAAAGAAAACAATTGAAAAGGTATGCTCAAATCAGAACCTCTGAAAAGAGTCCAAAGGACGTGATGAAGAGCTGAGTAACGAAACAAAAACAAGCACTCCTCACCCGCTCTGGAATTTATAATCTGGAGTAAATATGGATTTTGCTCAAATCCATAACTCATGTATATTTTTCTTAAATTAGTGCATTGAAGTGCGTTCAGGGCGTTAGGAAATTGTTGTTGCTGCTTCTTAAAAGGACAGACTGTCACACTCAATGGCACACAGGGAACGATGTTTTCTATGACTGAAAGAAAAGAAAAAAAGACAATAATTATCTTTTCCAGTAAATTAGTTTTAAAAGCTAGCCCTGATGGTTCACAAGCGATTTCCAGCCCACTAGATTTTCCCAGGCCTTCCCATATTTATTAGTGTCAAAATAATGACGCGTCTGGTAAGACTGAGCCATTGGAACCTTCAGAAGTCCCCAGAAAAGAATTCTATGAATCACAGTTCGAAACTTCATTAAAATCTCACTTCCCATGGACTGATTTATCCCTGACCTGATGTCACAAGCCCTCATCTCCCTGCAAAGTGCCCAAACCTATAATATTAACAAAGTAGATTTCTTAACACAGTTGAACTGCTCCCTTCCACGGATGTCTGTTGAATTGATCTTGAATTCCTGATTCATCTGCTGCATATACAGAGATTTTTTTCCTTTGATGAATTATTAGCTACTTTAAAAAGTAAAAATTACAAAAGCACATTGTTTCAAAAAGCTGTTGTTTTATTTATTTACTTTTTTAAGCTTTCAAACTGAGGTACAAATTTAAGGGCTGATCAGTGATTGAAAAATTTGTCTCCCCTATAGGGTCAATGAAAAGGGAGACTTTTTTTTTTCTCTTCTCAGTGGCTTTATAGGATTGAATCTTGTACCTCCAGGACAGGAAAGAGGCTGGTCAAATTGTATTTGATTAACAAATATCAAATCAGGGTAAGATCCTCTTACTTGATTCATGCCCCTGCTTCGGCAGTGACTCATTTCTTATCTGAACTATCATTTTAAGGTCCAGGATAATGGAATCTCATCCAATTTTGACTCTCAGGCTTACTGGGGTCTGCATGCATTTGGCCACATGATGTGTCTCAAATGACTTGTTACTAAAAGGAAGTAATGCCAGTATACTCTTTAGAATTGCGTGATGATTACAGAATCCTATGCAAAAGAGACCTGGATCTTTCCTTTGGGTCTTCACTTCTGCTCAAAGGAAAGTCAATTCCATGTTTTAAAGGGCTCCAGTGAAACAGATCCTGTCATTTTCAAGGCTCGTTCCTGCATCTCACAGCTCTCACTGTGGGAAAATATTTTAAACATTAGCCTGCATCTTTCATATTCCAGCAAATACCCATTTATTCCCCTCCAGCTTGTGACTCCCTGTCCTCTGTGTGAGACCGTTGTGCCCACGACGACCAGAATCCAGTGCCGCTGCAGCCTGCAGCAGGGTCGTCCCCTAAGTTTCTGCTCAAGTGCTCTCATCACGAATGATCTGCCTCAAAGCCCACATTTTATGGTTAACTACTTTCAGAAATCTAAACTACGTATTTTCATGTTTAGCAGGATAAGTGCTGTTTCAGGTAGCAGGTCTTGGCCCCTCTTCTGACTGTGATTTTATTAGCTGTGTGATCTTGGGCAAATTGCTTACCAGGGCGGGACTAACACCCTCCACAGAAGTTTCTTGAGAAAATGCAGGGAGAGGAGGCACAGGAAATGCTTAGCACACTGCCTCGTAGGATGTAAGTCCTCAAAAAATAGTAGTTAATATCACTTCAATAATTTATAAGCTTGGCTATCAAACCTATAGACTAGACATCGGATTGTTATAACTTTCGGAAATTACCATAAGCTGAAAAGTTAGCTTCTTTATGTGACTTCAAAACCCGTATGATATCCAGCTTGAGATGTAGAACCAGTTCACGCTGAATGATTCTAATAGCAGTAGAAGCACCAGAAGGACCCTAGCACCTTGGAAACTTTAGAGCGGACAGAGGTTTAAATGATCCAAGAGATGGCCCATCCATGATGAATTTTATTTGCAGGTGGATTTGGGCTCTCTAGGACAGTCCAGTGTTTTGCAATTAAAAAAAAAAAATCACTGCAAAATGTTAACATTCTCTTTAATCCATGTAGGGAGGGCGAGATGAGAGAGCATCCCTGACCAAGTCAAGTGTCAGAGGAGAGAAAGTGAGGCCTTAGAGAGGAGGCTTCTGGGTTATAGTCTGAAACATGAGAAGCGAAAGAAGGGCTGTTACTGCTGGATTGTGGTTACTGTGAGGTGGTACCTGGGACAAAGGTACATTGGTCACTGCAAGCAGCCTGACTTTGAGTTGGGCCCTGATTTGGCAGGACAGTCAGAAGTGTGCGATGACTAACAGTTGAGGGGGAGAGTCTCAGGAGCACAGTCATGGGCATCTTTGGGTTGGGAAAAGATTCGCTTCTACCCGCATCTTCAAGAGGGTTTCAGGGCGTGCCAATCTGTGCTGAGCGGGTGACGGGGAAAACACTGTCCTAAATTACACTTGTACTTTCCAAAGCACCAGCCACCAAATGACACTTTTAAAACATTCTCCAGGGCACCTCACATGATTGGGGCACGGTATTTCTAGTGTGCTAGGAAGGCCCCTTGGTTCCCTACATTGTTCTGCAGGATCTAAGCTCAGGGGGTCTCATGAAGTCGCTCCCCAACATGGGGACCATGGATCGTGCTCATAACTACACAAATACCAAGAGTGATCGACTGTGCCTGGCTACTCCCCTCCCTCCCTCTCTTCTCTCCTTTCCATATGCAAACACAGAGCGGATGTGCTCATTCTTTAGTTCTGGGTCCTCGGCAGTGTTTCAAGATACCTGAAATGCATCCCAGTGGCGAAAATCTTCTCAACACAAAGTACGCAATGTACCGTGCTTATTGAGACAGGAGAAAAGGAAGGTTTTTCTAATTTTATTTTTTAAAATTACATAATATGTGTAGAGATAGATAGGGATACATAGAATTATGGGTTGCTCTAATGGTAGCTTTAAAGTCAAAAAGAAAACTTTTCTTTTTAAAAGTGATTTTTTAGAATAAGCCTTACACTCTGTAGTATTCACCAATAAAGTAGATAAAATGGTAAGGTTGACCATTTAGGGAAGATCCACTGCATCTCACTCTATAGGCATTGCCCAAAGAAGGAAGAACCTTGGTTTCACACTTTCCTAAGTATCAATTTCTGAAGGTAAGTCGTTTTAAATGATTATTAGTTGTTCTTCCTCAAGAAGACTTGACAGAGGGGGGCAAAATTTCTGTGATTTGAAGACAAAACACCAAAGGGGTAGAAACCAGAGTTACTCACTCATGAGGCACCAAATCCTCATTTTGATGAACGCCTTCTTTTGGTGTTTGGTCTCCCATTTCCTACACTCAGGGAGTGTTTGAGCTGGAAAGACCTTGGATGTTCCCTGGCCTCATTTGCTAGTTTTACTCTGGACCTAAGACCCTCAGCGAGATAGATGACTTGTACAAGATCCCCCAGTTAGTAATGAGCAGAGTCAGGACTGGAAGGGAGGTAACTGAATCCCAGTTCAATGATATTTTTCCACTAAAACACGCATCTTCTCTTAACAGAAATGGAACCTGCATCAAAAATCTCCTGAGAGATGCCACGTGGGTTGTTTTATTTTTTTTAAGTGTGATACATTTTTTATTCCACTTTGAGAAAAATGCTGCCAAACTGCTCTCCAGGGAGTGGAGCCTCTATGAGGAGAGGAGGGCTTTCAGGCTTGGAGATCACAATGAATAATCATTCACTTAACACCTAGATTGCATCCCGAAGGCCACGGCCACCCTGGGGAAGATGATCAGATGGAGAGCATCTGAACTCGGCTTGGGAGAAAGAGACATGGAGGGAAGTGGAGGAGCTTAGCAGCCAAGAGGTGGCAGAGGATTGAAAAGTGAGCAAGAATAGAGAATGGAGGGGCTATAGGCAGCAGAAGAGATGCTCAGATATCTCGTTCGCATATAAATATTATCTTTTACATCTATAAAATATATTTCTTTATATCCATTGAGAGCCCAATAAAGAACCTGATGCTTTTTGGCTAGCCTAGGGAGTAGGGAATGCAGCAATATACTGTGTGTGTGTGTGTGTGTGTGTGTGTGTGTGTGTGTGTGTGTGTGTTATCCACTGAACCTTGGGGAGAAGGGGCAGGGAAGGAGGATAAAGGAGTCTGGATGGGGTCAGACAAAAGGAAAAACATCAAGGGATGAATAGAACTGAAACATAATGGCCGGCTGGACGGAACAAGCATGAAGTGTTTTGTGTCCAGCTCAGTGGTAAACCAGGGATCAGTTTCCTTAAGACATAAATTCTGGGACTTCCCCTTTTGTTTTAGAATAATAATAATATTTACTAAACTTTTACCAAAAAAGCTTTATATTAATCTAAGCCTACAGAAGGAGTCCAGGTATTCTACTTGGTACACGGCAAGATATCAGATAAGACTTTAAAATTCTTTTTAATACTTAAAATTTAAACTATTTTTCTGGAGAGTGGGAGTTGTTAAAATGTCTTGTTTCTTCTTGTCTTCTTTTCTTCACCTGTAGTAGGTGCTGAAAAGATAGATATTGGTTTAGTAGCGGCCCAATGCTTTGCTAATGACTTAAGACGGTATTTCACATGTAAAACCAAGTTCCTGGTATAGGCATATTCAGGAAACACCCTTCATGTGTTTTCTCTTCTAAACACAATCTCAGAATATAAGAACTCTTTCGGGGTCTTAGATGTAATTCATTTTGTTTTTCTTTCTTTCTTCACCAGCGTTGAGAGAAGAATCTTTTCAGCAATTCTGGGGATCATGTGGTTTGACTCTTAAATTTTTTTCTGTACCACCTGACCACAAAACAGTGTGATGGTAGGAAAAAACATTTTCTCCTTGGATCAAGGTCACATCCCTTCTGAGAGCAAGGCTCTGGGGCTCTGCATGTCGCCCTAATGATGAATGCAAAGACTGTCTGATGAAATAAAAGGCATGTCTTGCTTAAGTGTCGTCCTAAGGATCTTAGGTCCTTGTCTCTGAATGCGGACTGTCCTGGTCCCTCTTGGAAGACTGCTTGCTGTCCAGAGGAGAGTTCCCCAGCCAAGGGCCCACGCGGTCGCCAGCCTTCCAGAGTGTTCAGGGAAGGGCCTGGATTTTGCACTGAAAGAGCAGTCCTTCGTCCTGACCAAATTTTAAGTTGTGACTTCCTCAAAAGAGAGCACCTGAAAAACACAAGACCATTTCTACTCACATGAAAAAACATTCAACGAAAAATTAAATCTCTATCCAGATAAATATTAAATTTCTATTACGCATTCACCAAACTCAAAAACACCACAAGTGGCATGTTGGACCCCTGAGTCATTTATGTCTCACCCAACAGGCCCCCAGGCTGAGATAAGCAAACTCCCGAGATTTATAAAGTGACCACATCCTCTCCCAGTGAGGGGTTTCTGGAAAGATGCAAAGGTAGCATTATGCTTCACCCAAAACACAAATGATTTTAAGCAAAAAATTTCCTTTAGGACTTAAAATTCACTCTTGATAAATTTTACTGTTTTTCTTTTATTTGTAATAAGTAGCTATGAATGAAAAACTCACAATTTTCTATTATAGCACTTTAAGCAATTCTAATGTGTTTTTTTTTTTTTTTTTTTTTTTTTTTTATCCTCACCTAAGGACATTTTTTCCCCCATTGCTTTTAGAGAGACGGAGGGAGACAGAAAGAGAAACAGTGATTGATTACCTCCCACCTGTACCCTGACTGGGGACTGAACCTACAACCTCTTGGATTTATGGGACAGTGCTCCAACCAACTGAGCCACACCCACCAGATATATTCTAACAGTTCTTGTCACATCATCATCATCATCATCATCATCCAGACCATTATTTCCAAATTCAAGGAACTGTGCCTCCTTTAGTGGGAGAACTTACACTGGATCATCCCTAAAAACACTGCTGTATTTTATGATCCATTTGAATTAAAGTGCTTAGGCTTCAGTACCAACAAGCAGCCAACGACCTTTTTAAATACACCTAATTTACTGAGTCCATTACATTTATGATAATAAACAAAACCTCTGCAATACTTCATAATAACAATAATGCCCCTCAAACGATTTGGCACTTAATGGCCAATTTCAGAGCATTAAACGTTGTTAACATTTAATTGTAGTGTGTCAGTTTATAAATATTAAATTATATAGGTCATAGCATTACCTTTGCAGGCCAGTTGCAGGATTATATTGGTATTACATAGAGTGATCGCCAGACATTGTATTATGTTGTTTCTTTCTTCTTTTTTAAAAAATCTGATTCTCAGCAGGTTCTTGGGCTTTTGCACTGACAATTTTCTCTAGCTCCCTGCATCCCCTTCGGGGTCAGGTAATTAAAAGGGTATTGATGCAAAGGGAAGCCGAACACCACACGGCTTGGCAAAGTGTTTCCATAAACTCCTGTCCTGTAGCTGTGGATAGAAACTCAAGCTGGTCATGTGTAGAACTCCAGCGCGTCGAGCGCACTACCCCTCGGCACCGCCAAATGTTTCAGCAGCTGCCCTTTTGTCCTGTTTCTTAAATAAACAAAGAACAGATACAAATTAATGACCTAGATTTATGGCAAAACACACTGCCTTCCCAGAGCAAATAGCCTTAAAAGAACAGATGCTAAAATCACATTTCTTAGTCACAGACCCCCAGAGAAGATACTTCTGTGAGCACATTAGTTTATAGTCTATAGAAATTAATAATTGGGAGAAATGTAATCGCGTTGTGCAATGTCACGCTTACCTCCGGTTTCACGAGCTTCCAGGCATGGGCACAGCACACTCAGAGTTTGCCTCATTTTCTCCAAGATCTTAATAGCTTTATTTCACTTTTGCTTTTTATTTGACTTTTTTTTTTTTTTGCTAAGAAAGATCAAAAGATTATTTTCTTAGGATTTTAGGTAATACTTAATGATTAGATTTGGCTACCACCATCACTGCCACAGATTCTAAGGAGTGTCAAGAAACCTCCTTTGTTTTAATCTGAGGCACAAGGAAGGAATTAATTGTATAAAAATGGATTTGTTTTTGTCCCACTCAGTTCAAAACGTGCTCTCTGCTTTTTATTTTTCTTGGTTTTTGTTTTCGCCAATGCCAACTCCACATAACAAAACCTGATAAAAACAATAAAAACCTCGGTGGCGATTTTGCATCCAGAAACATAGCAGAGGCTTCATAATTTATGGAAAATGGGAATGAAGCGAGGTCACCTCCAGACAGGCATTAGAATGAAAAGGTACAGCGTGTCATTGGCCTCACGTTGCGCGTTCTCTTTCTTCCACACTGTCCAATATTTCCAATCTTATTCAATAATTTAATATACATTTTCTTGTCAGGCTTCTTGGCAGCAGACTATGCGGCTTGCAAGATGGACTGAGAATGCCACAGGTGGGCTGATTAGCGGGTGGCATTTCTGAATTCTAACAAGCTGTTAGCATTATGTCTGTTTGCTTTAGGTACAGATGTGAAATGATTTGACAGTAGATTTCAAAAGTGCGTGAGTACATTTTTGTATGTCAAACTATGGAAATACAGTTTTTAAAATTTCACACATCGATGGTATGTATTGTATTTATTAATTTCAGCAAGTATATACCACTGACATGGCATGAAAATTAAGAAGCAGTATTCATAACGTATAAAATGAACAGATTGAATAAACATCCCACCCCCAGTTAATCAGAAAGTCTTATCTCACTCTTCAGAAAAAGTCAGAGGTTGGACTATCTCAGCCAGCAAAGAAGAGTCTTTGAAAAGTTTGTTTTAATTGGTTTTAGAGTATGATGGTGATTTTTTTAAAAGGAGAGGGAAAAAAAAAAAAGAAGCAAAAGGGAAAACAACGACCACACACAACAAATGGCGTGTGGAACACTTGCCAGTCACATTAAGTGACATCTGCCCTTGTCTAAAATTTCAAAGGTGATTTCAGGATTTATAAAGAGAAGTCTGCTTGACACACGAAAAGGAAATTTAAAGCAAATCTTAGGAATTTCACTCTTGGTATATGCTTAAGGCTGTGATACAGACTTTAAGCCAGAGATGTCCCCGAAGTTACACAGCAAACTGGGTGGTGTCTACACATAATTGCAAGCAAAGCTGAGCTCAGGGTCTGCTAAGGCACAGGAGGAGTCCAGCGAGGGGTAGTTGTGCTCGGGTGTGTGGGGACAGTGCTGTGTCAAGGCCATGGTAGAGCAGGAGGATGCCCCCAGTGCATGCTCTTCCTCGGTCCTGGGAGAGCCCATCCCCACTGAAAGTAGCCGTGCCTGAACCCGTAAGAGCTTTACAGTGGATGTAGATGGCAGGATGCCTCAGTGCTTCTCTGGCATGGCCTGTAAAGTCCTTCAATCACATTCCAGAAGGATGAGAAGGAAGACCTCAGTGTCTGAGCATAGCAGATGCTCAAGGAAGCCCTAGGGTAGACACAATGGAATGGAAGAAGGAGGAAGCCCCCAGGGGGACATCGGTCAGGATTCTGTAGCCTTCAGGCATGAGGCTTCAGGGTGGAAGCGCCAAGTTAGCACATTGGCCACCAGGCCTAAGAAGTCATGGCCCCCGGCACCAAGCAACAAGATGGAGGATGGGATTTGGTCGTCATCATTGTCACTGATGTTTTGAGCTCTAAACCATCTTTAAGAATAGCGAAGATGACACTCTGATTTGAAAGATGCAAACACCTTGGCTTAGAGAGGGGACGTGTCAAATCCTGCCCCAAGTGGTGCTTCATTTGTTCATCCCAGCAGTACTGTGAGGTGAGCTGAGAAAACACGCTCCCAGGTGAGAAAAACAGACATAGAGTGAGCTGCTCGCTCATGGTGACAGCAGCTAGGCTTCTAAACTCCAAATCCGCCACTCCAAAGTAGTCACTAAACATCTTTGTAATCACAATATTCATTCAACCAATGCTTATTGGGCACTGACTTTGTGCCAGGCACTTCTCTGAGTACTGAGAATAATCAGTGTATAAAATCGACAGTAATCCCTGCCCAGGGAGCCTACCTTCTGGTGGGAGAGACCATAACAAACAGAATGGAGAAGTGACTTCTGTGCGAAAGGGCTCCGGAGAAGGCGAAGCCACTGAAGGTGACTTGGAGTGTGGTGGGTGGGATGACGGGTCAGGGAAGTAAGTCCTCCCTGTGGCTGTGAGCCACAGAGATGGGGACCGCATCCCAGTCGGAGGGAACCAGTTGGAAGTCTCAAGGTGGGAGCCGGCCCTGAAAGATTAAGGAATACCAATGACTCAGGGCGACTGGAACAGTCCAGAGGTTGTGCAAGAGGAGCTAGGGTGTGGGGTCCTGAGGTTAGAGCAGAAAAGGAGAGCATTTTTGAGAGTGATCATGGGAACCTTGCTGTTGTGAAAAGTCCTGATATTCATTTGTATGGGAGGAAGCATCCTGCAGCCTGCGTGACAGACGTCCAAGTGAGCTCTCAGAGTCAAACTCATTTAAACGCTAGACCCTGTCCTGGAACAGGAAACAGGCTTGAAACAACACTGTTCAAAGTGCTTGGGTTCAAGCACTTTGCCTACAAAACTGGAACATTTTTTTTGGTACCAAATGGATTAAAAAAAAAACAAAAACTTTTGTCATGGTTTTCCTCAGTGTATCATGTCTCTTCTTCTCATTACGTAAGAGTATGTTCCCGACTCATTTCCATCTATTTCAACATCAACAATTTTAAAATAATAATAATCCTATTTCCTAAACCTTAGAGACTAGGTTTTCTTGTCTTTTTTAAAATTAGGGTTTTTTTCCCCCTAAAAGACCTTTGGATAATACACTAATTTCTCACAAGCTTATACAGTATATTCTACCATCTCAAACAAAACCAAACCTTCAAAGTAATAAGAAAAAGGACATAATATGGAGCTCATGTCGAGGTGCTTGGAGTGAGGTTCGGAATTGTTAGCTCTTACCCTCAAGGTGGGGATTTTGTAGGCACTTAGTAAAAATCTGTTGAGGGTTAAAAAGGCATTTTCATCAGAAGGAGAAGGCGGATAGAAAAGGAAAATTATTTTTAATTTTGCTCTCTCAATGCAATGGTAATGTGGGTTATTTCCTCCTGCAACATACAAGCGTTTCCAGAAATAGCACGTGCGGAGGAAGGCGGCACCATCTTTGAAAGGCGTGGAGCCAACAGGAGACCTGTCTGTCCTGGGTCAGCATCTTGGGAGGGCGTTTGTACACAGAACATCCATTGAGTGTTATTCCTGGGTGATGGGCTTTGATGTCTCCTCGCAGCCAGGAACGCTTCGGGAGAAGTCAGTGTCCACAAACACTGCCTGACCTCGCGCGTTTTTCCAGCTGCTGCGGGTCGTCCCAGCCTCCCCGCTGGAGCGCAGCTGCTCCACGCTGCCATCGCGTGCCTCCCATCAGTCACCCTGGTGGTCAGTCTGGAAGACCCTGCAAGTTTTCCTAAGGCCTGGAAACTTACTCTTCCCACCCCCAAGACTACTATACACAATACCTTTAAAAAGCTCACGTCATGACACAGACACTAGTCTAGATTTATTTTCAACACAAGGAAAAAAAGAAGGAAGTTTTTCCTAAAAATCAACACTGATATTGTGAAAGAATGTTTCTGTATTGCAACATGCCCATCGCTGTGCAGAAGGAGAATGCCGCTGGTTTGTCTTGTGGAAGACCAACGCCTGAGCGATGCCTTCGGAGAGATGATAAATTTGCACTGATCCATTCCCACTCGCAGCCTGCCTGGTCCTCCCTGTGACCAATGCCAGGCATTTGCGAGACAGCTGGCGGGGTGAGGGGTGCAGGCTGGGGCTGTGCTAGAGCTCAGTGGCCTCTGCACGGATCAAAGGCTCATTAGCATCCCGCTCTCACCAAATCAACTTATTGGCTCAGACAATCTGTATTGCTTTAAACCTTTAGACAGCTCTAACATTTATTTGTCAACGAGACAGGTGCCATCTAAAGACACAAGGTATGCAATCCCAAAGCCATACATATTGCAAACGTTGTAATTCTAGAGTTTTGGGTTTGTTTGTTTGTTTGTTGTTTTTTTTGCAGGCACAAATTAATAATTATTCTTCCAAGTTTCAAAATAATAATTTTGGGTTATAAAATATGACAAATAGGTTATTAAAAGTGCAGAAAATGTCTCACTTGGAAGAACTGGTCTCAAATTACTCAAAATAAGACTTTACTGTCTAGGATGTTTCAAGAATCTCCTGAAAGATTTATAAGGTTGTAGAATTTATAGTGTGGTCGTGCATGATTTCTAGTCTATGAAATATTATTCTTTTTCATGTGGCTCAGTGGACAAAATGAAAGTGGAGAACTCAAAAGACAAGGAGTTCTAATTTAGATTTTACCACTGGCTCACTGTGTGTCTGACAGAAGTTATCGCACTCTACCATCTCCTAATTTTTAGAAATAAGATGGGAATTACAATAGTCAGCTGTTTACCCTTGGGCAAGCTGTGGAAAGAAAAATTAAAAAAATGGAAAAACCTCTTTATGAAATATAAAGGTCTGACGACAAGATAATGAGAATTGCTTTTCTTTCTAAGGGACACTTTACTGTTGATGTGGAAAATTCTACACTCCGGCGACATGAGATGGCCCATCCGGGCCATTCTGCGTGTGGGCTGTCCGGTCTGCTGGATGTAGCAAAGGCACCAACCTTTCTGCTGCACATTTCCCTTTTGAGAACCCATCAGCTCCCATCATGTTAGTGCTTGGGAGGGAAAGGAGGCAGCGGCCTGTTTTCCAGTTGGAGCCTGGTGTGGGTCTCAGGTCCTCAGAGCGTGGGGGACCATGTGGCTTTGTGACTCCCACCCTGCAGTGGGCCTGCAGGGACAATGTCCATCTTGGAGATGATAGGACGGTGGCAGCCTTTGGCTCAGGTCTACCTGTCCAATTCACTGAGATGATAAGGTTACGGCGACCAGGCCCTTGGTTTTGTCGTGTCCCATGTAGTAACTGGGGAGGAGAGAGGAAGAACAGTCATGTAGTTAGATCAGCCTCAAAACATCCTGGAAGCTATATAGACATCTTTAATAATAGTAATAAAAGATTTCAGAAAGCCTTGCGCTGTGTGGAGTGCAAGCAGAAAACAGATGTTGAGTGGAGGGGATAACGGACGGCTGACCTGGTGAGCGGCGCGGAGGAGATGCTCTGTGGTCCTGGGCAGGGGCGAGGATGCTCCTGTCAGGGAGGAGGGAGCATGTCAGGGCAATAAATCAAGTCAGGAACTCCAACCATTGGGTTTGCGCTGAGGGTTTGCTTCTCAGTGGGTTGCATTTTCTCACTCATAATTCTCTTCAGTGGAAAAGAGAAAAAAAGAGAGACATTTAGGACCATTTACATTATGGGCCAATGGTGGGGGGCGCTCACATCAAATTAACCACTGCCCATTTTAAAGCCAACCTCTAACGAAGGACCTTCTGCCTTTTCTCTTTGTGAGGCATGTAATTAGGAACTTGAATTCTTAAGCAGACTCTATATGCCAGATAACGGGTAGACAGTTGATTCATACGAGTTAAAATGGACTTGAAAATTGGAGATGCTCACTGTGGGTCCTTAAATGTTTTTGGAGCCTAGGTGTTTCCAGTTCCATACCCCAGCCTCCTGATACCATGACTCTTGTATAATGTTTTATGCAAATTAATAGTAAGTCCACAGGCATATTAACATTTTTGATAAGTTAACAATCTTTCATTTCTGTATATATAAATTAGATTTTTCAGATGCCTTGCCATGTATATGTACTTATTTATACAAGATTAAATTTCTATTAGACTAATAAGCCAGTTCCTTCTTAAATGATAATAAAATAAAATACGTGGAAAGGTTTTTAGTGAACATTGTGCTTTCACATCCAGATTGAACATGTTGTTGATGTTGGGTTGGTGTTTTTCTTTTATCCTATGCATTTTACTAAAAATAGTTTACCAAAAGCAGAGTCTGCTTTAATTTAATTGTGCTTTACAAAAAAAAAATCCATCATCTGCCAGGAATTAGCTTACAATAACATTAAAATTTGAAATGATAAGCAACAAAAGAGAAATCCCAAATAAAAGAAATTTCACTGTCAGGATGCAGAAAGTCATTTGTTTATTGGTCTTTTCACCTTCACTTCCTGTGCTGGGGATTTCACAGTTAATGGTGAAAGGAAAGGATTTGGAGACAACCTGGTGCGCTGTGAGATGGGTAGAGTTCTTTGCTGGGCGCCATGGGATGACGGCATCCTCTTGATGCTGATACAAGAAGAAGGGTCATAACCATGCCAGGACAGTAACAGCAGGGGCAGCTGCCACCCCCCCCGGCACATGCCGCTTGACTCGGTGCCTAAAAATAACAAAACAGAGCTGTAGGAAGACAGAAGAATTCCATTAGCCGGTGTACCCATCCTCCAGAGAAGTGAGAAAGCTTCAACCTGACCAAGTTCCATGAGTAATGGGCTCGGGCCCAGAAAATTCATGGGTTCCCCAGTTCTCAACCACCTTGCAAAATTTCTCTATACCTATCAGCAATTTTAAATGTATGCCCCTCTGTGGCCCCCACCCCTGCCATTCTGAATTGGCAGCTTGGAAAGAAAGCCGAGTCTTCTTTTTCCTGCAGTGGCTGCTCTTCTCGGCGATGAGGGCTGGGTTTAACATTTAGTCTAGACAAGCAGAGGACAAGGGAGAAGGGATAAAGTAAGTGAAGGCAGCGGGGACGCAGAGAGGAAAAGTTTAAAACATTGACGTTAGTCTCGTACAGAGCAAAGGGATGACAATAGGCAGGCATAGGCTCCGACAATAGGCTCCGCCTTCTTCAGGAGAGCTTCATGCCTTATTCGGGAAAAAGCAACATGGAAACAGAAAATCAAGGTGGACAAAGGAAAAATCTTCCCAGCAAAGAAAAAGGACTATGGCACTAAGAGACAAACATGAGGTACACAGAAGTCAGAAAAATTTAAGTACATCGCGAAGCACCATGGGAAGGTAATCTACATGTCTAAATACATACACATGAAAGCCAAGGAAAAAAATACAAAAATCAGTTTAAAAGAATTTCGATCTTAATTAATCTAAATTATTTGGCAATGTTATCTGGTAACCTGAACAACTTCTGGATAATTCCAAGAAACCCTTAACTGTCCCGGTGAGCATGATAAGTGAACACAGTTAACTATTTTCTGAAAGACTGGGAGAATCCTTGTTGACTTCAAGTCATTCTTATCTATTGCTAGAAGACCATTTTCTCTAGTTGAGTGCAGTGTTTAAGAGCATGGGCTCTGGAGTCACACAAACTTCAGTTCAGATACTAGCTCTACTCCTTACTGGTTGTAGGACTAGTTATATAACTAGTTATAGTTATAGGCAGGTTGTTTATAACCCATCTGTACCATGGTGATAACAATAGTAACTTATTCATAGGATGGTGAAAGGGATGAAATGAGATAATGGATATAAATCACTTAGTACCATGTCTGGCACATAGTAATTGCTCAATAACTCCTAGTTGTTGTTTTATTATTATTACAATTTCCACTTTGTATGAGGAGATATAAAAGACCTACACATTAGTTCAATATAGTTGCCCTATCGTTTATTGCTATGATGAGTTTGTTTTCTTGGAAGGTTCAATTGTCTCTGCTTCTAAAATAGGATATATTGAGAGATGGGGTAGACAAGCCAGGATGGGAGGGAGAATTGGATCAATTGAGGTTTACAGGAAGGTAGGCTACAGTTAATTTTCATTGATATTTTCAATACAATGAGTTAGAGTGTACAGGGTGAGGCAGAAGTAGGTTTATAGCTGTTCATATGGAAAACAGTACTATAATTATTAAACAATAATACAAGAATAAACTCTGTGTTTCACATACTCACAACTGTAAATCTACTTTTTCCCCACCCTGTGTTTAGCCACAAAGTCATAGTTATAATTTATTTGCCATTTTCCTAATCATAAAATACAAAATTACTACCATTTTCTGTTTTATGTCTCCCAAAACCGATGTTCTAGTTTTTAATATAACTCCACGTGTAGCTAATTACCTCAAGCAGAGCGTGACATTTTCAAATTATTTTTAAAACATTGTTTAACCTAAATTACTTTCTATAATAAGACCAAAAACCAAGTAAACAAACAAACAACTAAAGCACACAACCTAATTTTTGTGGCCCATCAGCTCAGGGGTAGCTTGAGAGCGGCTGGCCTCCCAAGGCCCCAAGATTCCCATCTACCCCCCTGAGAGAGGAGGATAGCGTGTCAGTCATCCACAAGGCTCGACAAAGCCAGGGCTGGGGGCAGACAGTGAATAGAAAGTTTTCTGATGGAATTGGACGACAGTAAATTCAGTGTAAATACCTGTGGGATAGGAAAGTGCCTTCCCAGCTTAAACAGGATCTCGGGAAACTCTGCTGGGTGAGCCTTAGAAAATGTAGATGTTTGCAGTCCCCATTTTATGTTTCTTCTAGAAAATGAGTTTTAGCAGTCCAGAGACTTCTCACAGGACACGGGAAGCCCGCACCATCTGAGCCCTTCAGGTACGTCTTCCACAGGACTGACCCTACTTAGCCCTGAGGAGCTGACGAAAGTCACAGCCCACGATGGTATGATTAGGGACGATTATCACAACAGATGGAAAATTGTAGACCTAACTTCCCGTAGAATGAGTCTACCACAAAATTTCTGGTTGAAACAGAAGGACGGTTAGCTGCCACAGCGCTATTCCTTGCTTAACAGAATAAAATTGCTGAACGTCTACCCACCCCTTTTGATAATTTGCACACACCTCCAGTGACTCACACTTGAGACTCGAATCCCGCACTGACATGTGAAATGCACTGCTTGTGATGCGGACATGTGATCCTTCTCAGGGCAGCAAAGTGCGTGGTCCTCTCGAAATGGCTGCGTGCGTGCGTGTCCCTGAGAAAAAGTGACTCAGGGTATTCCCTGCGCAGGTCGCCTTTCCAACGATGTGCTCAAGTGGACCTCTGCTGCTGAGAGAAAGTGAGTTTTATACCCACCACCAGAATGTTTTTTGATCAATTGGGTTGTTTTGTTTCATCCCTGCTTTTTGTTGTTTAATTTCGTTTACAGTGCAAATAGCCTCAGCAGACGCTAACAATTAATTTTGGAAAACAGGGCCAGCGTCTCCTTTTATTCCCTCCCTCCCTCCCCACACGGCCCAGCTCAGCACAGAACAGCAAGGACCTTGTGCTCTTCCTCTTGCCAATGCTGGAAGCAGAAGGAGCCCCGAATCCCCTCACATGTGCTGTGGGACGGAGACCCCAGGGGGCCCCGGACACTGGCTGCAAGACAGAGGGAGGGGACAGGAGCCAAGGCAGCAAGAAGCAAGGAAAGGCTCCTCTTTCGGATCCAAAGAACCTTCCAGGGCTGGGTGAAGATGCCAGTTGGTGCCTGAGTCTTCAAACACTACTCTGCTCTCCCTTCCCCATACCAGGGAACCCCCTCCAGCAACTTTGCTTAATTACCCTGTTCTGAGAAGCTAGAAAACCCCCCTCGGCTGAGTAGTCCACAAATTGAGCCTGAACTGCCAGCGGAATCCTATTCAGAATATTCATTAAGCTCCCGAATGCCCTGTGTTCCTGCCTCACTAATAAGGAATGGGACTCAAAAAGAGGATGCATTTGCTAAGCAAATCTGAACCCACAAACCCTATCGGTGAGGGGCTCCAGGCGGGGTAAGATAGAGAGCCAACGTGTTTCTGTGCCATTGAGTTTTAAACTAGTGGCCACCAAGTGGTCCTGGGTGAAGACAGAGGGGCTGAACTGGAAGAAGGCTGAGCTGGGTGTCCGAAGACCTGGGTTCGAATTCCTGTCCCTTACCTGCTTGCCTTTGGGCTAGTCACTCACCCTTGCTCGGTCTCCCCAACTGTAAATTGAGTCAGAAATTGGTGAGACTGTTGTAAAAACCCACGAGGTAGCAAAAGGGAAGGCACTTTGTAAATTCTGAGGGTAAATTATGGTATTTGTAAATACCGTAAGGTCTGTGGCTACGGCTAGAATGCATGACGGCGTTTCCTTGGCATGAACCGACAGGATCGAGAGCAGGTTAGGGAAGGAGTGGCCCTCTCAGGTGTACATCTGTGATCTGTGTCTGCTTACCTGGTCCCATTGGTCATGAGACTGCCAAAGCTGAGTCTGAACGAATAGGGCATTGTGTATTTCCTTTTGAAAAGGGAAGTACAGTACGGTCGAGATGAAATGTTTTGGGATCGGAGAGACTGGGTTTAAAACCTGCTCTGCCCCTTGATGTGCAACAGTGGGCAAGTTATTTAACTTCACCAGACCGCCATTTCCTCAGTTGGAAAAATGGGGTGATGATGCCCCTTATGGTGTGGTGGTGGTGATTAAATGAGAGAATGTGTGTTAAGCCTTCACTCCAGGACCTAGTGCATGGTCAGGACCGACAATGGCTACCCAACCTTTGCCCAGTAGAGTGCACAGCACACATCCCCACTGTTCTTTATAAATACAGTTGACCCTTGAACAGCACGGGTTTACCTGTGTGGTTCCACTTACATCCACTGCATTACCCGTAGGAGCAACTGTTCAGTATCTGCTTAATTCCATGTTTTCAGGGATTTTATAGAACACAACTACCGCTAATGATAAGACTTGCCTGCGACTCCTTTAAGGGCAGTGGCTCTGTTTTATTCATTTTCTTATTTTCCCATCATCGTGTTCACGCCTCCCCCGGTGCCTAGGAGAGCGCTGTGAACAAGTCAATATTCAAAAAATGTAACTGACTTAAGTTACGATTCTGACTTTGAAGAAGCATTAACAGCTGATTGTCGATTCTGACATTTTACTGTTCGTTCCCTTGTGAATGAAACTCCCCTAGTTCTAGTGCAGTTATGGGAAAGATGGCCCCACACAGCCATAGCTGCGGGAGAGTCTCAATTTTTTCCTTGATGAAGTTAAAGAGCACAGCAGTGAGTGGCCACGGACAAATACATCTGAACTGTTTATGATCCTCCAACAAAATATTGAAGACCTAGACTTGAAATTTGTTGAGAAGAAAGTGGTCAGAGAGTTCTAAAGGGGTGCGCAGCGACTTAAGGCGTCTGTATTTTCAGAACACCAATTTTGGGTATGGGAGAGATTTCTATTTTCAGTCCTGCTCAGGTGAACCATTGATAAGAGCTTGGCTGGAATAAATAGCCTAGCGAGAAAAGGCATCGCTACTTGGGACGGGAGTTAAAGACTTCTAGAAAAACAAACTTACTCATCAGCAGTTCAAAGTAGGCAGGATTACTG
Source organism: Mormoops blainvillei (assembly GCA_004026545.1). Taxonomy (NCBI): domain Eukaryota; kingdom Metazoa; phylum Chordata; class Mammalia; order Chiroptera; family Mormoopidae; genus Mormoops; species Mormoops blainvillei. The sequence continues at coordinate 3,578 of PVJD01004785.1, read as the reverse complement.
TATCCCAGGCTAGAATCTGCAAAATTCAGACACAGATGAAATAATTTGCCCAGTTATCAGGAGGATGGTGGGAATGCCCATTCTATCATAGATGAGTCTGTCTCCAAATGTGAAAAACATGGGCTTTTTATTGGCTCAGTCCAGAAACTTCTACTGCGATCTACCGGGATATTCCTGGAGTGGAAAAAACTGACCCAGTCATTTTATTCATGGCACCTGAGGAATAAGGCATGTCTAAAGGGACCAAAAGAAGAGGGTGCTCGGCCCCAGAATACTGTTTCTTCTTCCACAACCCCCGCCCCCTGTCATCTCCATACTCTTGGCTCTTGGTACCTGGCTACAGGCTCTGGCCCGTTTCTTCATTCTGCCCTTCCATCTATGGAAGCTGGAGAGGCTGCTTCAATGGTGACCTTCTTCAAAGTCATCAGCACAGGTCCCTAAGTAAACAAGTGAGGCTGAGACAAGAAAGGCGTCATTCAGATTTAATGGACAATCACAGATGAAAGGCGCATACAGGCATAGCAGTTAATGACGAAATGGTTGGTGCTTCCTGACAGCTGATGAGTATAAGGCGTTAGATAATGTGTCTTTCGGGAAGAAAATAATTCAAAGATCCTCATTCCTCTTGACGACATGTCTCTTTGGGTTTGGCTAGTAAACAACAACATGTTATCTGAATTGAGAGGTAGATGAGAAAGAAGAGCTGAGGCAAAGAATAACCCAAAAGGTCCGGAAGGAAGGTGTGCTATGATGAATAGAACGTTTGGGTTTAAGTGTGGTGTATGAAGTTGAATGTGAGAGGGGAAGAGGGCATAAAACCTCAATTATTTAACTGAGTCTTATGATAAAAGCTCATGAACTTAAAGAGAAGAACACAGTCCAGGAGACAGTGGAGATCTGCTGGACGTCCCCCAGGAGGGGACTGACACACTTAGAACTGCAATTAGAAAGTGAATGTCACCATGGTGCGTGGAGGGCAGCGGGAGACCAGAACAGGGCAGAGACCACGAGGAGGCTTTGGCAAGAGCCGGCAGCAGCAAAGAATGAGGAGTGCGGTTCTGGTGGGACTGATATGGAGGAGATTGAGACTGTGGCCTTGGAAACCAGGCGGGGTGGTGGTGCGGAGAGTGGCGCAGAGGGAGAAGGGGGATTCAATGACAGGGCTTTTGGGCCCCAGTGTCTGGGAGGCAGGGGTGTTTGGCGAATGAGGTGGATGGAAGGTTTGGCATGTAGGGTTTAAGATGCTGGAAGCAATTGAAAATTGGCAGAACCTGGGTATGACTTCATCTGAATTACATTTCAGATATTAACGCACCAACTGTTCCAACTTTGTTTCTTTGTTACCTACCAGCATTTCTCCAAGAAAGTGTGTCCAGGCTTGATTTCCTAGAGTTTGGATAATCTACACAAGAGTCTAGCCTGGCTCTAATAGACTGGTGTGTTCGAGATGATGTTTTCCCCAAAAGACTCTGAGTAGAGATTATTATTTATGAAATTAGTAAAATCTTTTTTTTTCTGAATTGTATTTATTTATTTTTAGAGGGGAAGGGAGAGAGAAAGAGAGAGAGAGAAACATCGATGTGTGGTTGCCTCTTGCGCTCCCCTTATTGGGGACCTGGCCTGCAACCCAGGCATGTGCCCTGACTGGGGAATCAAACCAGCAACCCTTTGCTTTGCAGGCGGGTGCTCAATCCACTGAGCCACACCAGCCAGGGCTAAAATCTTTATCTTATCCTTTTTTTACCACTGTCCCTGTCCCCCAGTCTCACCCTTCCAATTACATACACACACACACAATATTGAGTTTCTATTATTCCAAGCCCGAGGTTAGCGTCTGTGAAGGACAGATACAGACGTTATTAAGACTCTGTGCTAGCTTCGAAAGAGCTTATAGTCTGGCGTGAACTCCAATGGTCAGCTAACTTTACGGCTACAGAGCACGGACTATGCCCTGAACAATGATGTAAGAGGACTCAGAGGAGATGCTGTCCAGTGGTCAGGCACAGACTGTAGTGGCTCATAGGCCCTGGAGCCAGACTAAGTGGACCTGAAGTCTTTCTCTCATGCTTATTCATTTTCCCAACTTCAATTAAATTATTAAAGGACGGGGAGCTCGGTTTCCCTGTCTGCAAAATGGGAGCAGTAACAATTACTCCATACGGTTCTATGGCGATGGAATAAGGTAATAGATGTAATCTATCACACATTATGGGCTACGAACTCATATGTGTTCCTAACACATAATACCCACTCAATAAACCTTCGCAGTTGTTATTAGAAAGGGCCTCATGAATATGGTCTCATTTAATCCTTGTTGTAGTTGGGCACAACTAGTATTATGTCCCCATTCGTGAATGAGGACAAGACTCAGAGAGAATCGCTGACGAGGCCCAGGTTGCAATTATACGGAGGAGTCATGGCGAGAGTCCAGCTAAGTCCGGGGCTCATTCAGCAACCTTGCAGTACATCTGGTTACAGGGTAGAGTGAATGAAAGAAGGACGCTATACATTTCAATCTGATCTAAAATCTCAAAGCTGGCGACAATTTTTAAATGGCTGCAAATCAAATGATCAATAGTGATTACAGCGGCTAATATAATTCCCTCATTTAAGTTTATTCCACAAGTAAGCTTTTAACATTATTTGATTATGATAATAAATTAGATTGACCAGGTATTTTCCTCTTTGATTTTGTCAACTATCTCTGGAGACATGGCTCATTGAAAAATTAGCTCCTAATTTCCTATGGCTGAAACCAGTTTGCTAAAACTAATAAATAAACCGATGGATTTTTAAATGTTGAGTTACCATCAAGCACCTAAAGACTCTGTTGAATCAGGTGTAGACCAGAAAGGCTACCTAGCGAACTCATAGAATTGTGGACTAAATATATCGTGGTTGTTTTAAACAATTAAGTTTTGGGGTACTTTCCTACATGGCCAAAGCTAACTAATATAGGCTAACAGGCTAGCGCAGGGGTCAATAAACTTTTTCTGCAAAGGGTGCAAGGGTAACTAATTTCATTTTGCAAGCTATACGGTCTTTGTTGAAACTACTCAGCTCTGCTATTGTAGACCAAAAGAAACCACAGACAGTTTGGAAATAAATAGCCACGCCTGAGTTGGCCCGAAGGCTGTTCCCTGTTGACTCTGGTCTAGCACAGGAAACCGTCATTACTCAAATAATCACAGAGAGAAATGTACGCATATAACCTGCAGTAGCGGCCTTGTGGCTGAAGCTCACGGTGTTATTAGAAAGAATAATTGGAGAACCTAGCCCAGGCTGGTGACTGAGATACGGGTGTCTTGGTCAGGTCTCCCCAGGAGCAAACCCTGAGATAAGGCTTTGAGTGCAAGCAGTCTGTTTGGGAAGTGACCTCAGGAAGCACGGTAGGAAAGTAGACCCATGAAACACAGGTGAAGCCGCTGTGGGGCAAGTTCATGAGCAGGCGGTAACTTGCCCGTTGGCAAGTGAGGCTTAGTCATCAAGGACTTCCCCGAGAAGCTCCGGGTCACCGGGAGGTGAGGAAGCTGGGCTGTATGTCCCCAACTCCCATCCATCCTTGGTGGAGGCTGGCT